>JAYKAV010002787.1:879196-934063 GCA_035582835.1 Phoebastria nigripes
TGGTGGTGTTGGGTTGACGGTTGGACTTGATGATCTTAGAGGTCTTTTCCAACCTTAACGATTCTATGATTCTAATTGCCCCGTAGCCCTCAGCGCTCCCTACAGAGCACTATTGTACCCGTTCAGCAGGGTTGCAGAACCTGGGTACCCAGGGCAGAGGCCTCGGGGGATATCTTCTTGCTAGAGGGTAGAGTTGACCAAAACAAAAGGCTACTGGGGGCCATGCATCTTCTGAATTAATCACCTGAAAGAGCATATTTCTGTCAACAACAAATAAAACCAGCACCACCAAAAAATACCCTTTTTTTTTCCTAGGGTAAAAGACATTGCATGTCACTCTTGCRAAAATATTCTGTGGCCTTTGGTTTCACAGATCGAGATGTGGATTATGCCCTTAGCCATCAAAGAGATTATCTTCTTAATGTTTGTGAACTTCTTTTGGTTCATAAGTGTGGTCCAGTCAAATTGGAGTGGCCATGACTAGATTCATCTCTTCCCATGGCATCCATCTGAATGCTGGTCAGTTTACAAGTCAAAAAAAAAAAGATTTCTCCAAGTACCATTGCTACAACTTCACCCTGGAAATGATATGAATATTAAGTTTGTTCTGCATTTTGCATCCCCTCTGGACGACCGATCCTGCAGGCAGGAATGAGCAGCGGATTGCAGCGGGACTGTGAGAGGCAGAGCCTGCTCCCCTCCTCCAGCTGCACGGCTCTGGAGGTTTCCTGTTAGCATACCTAATGTCACACTTCTGCAGGGGTGGTCTCAATAAGAACGTATCACTTCTTRAAGTCGCTGTTCTGATCTTAGCAGTGTAAGGGTTTGGTGTAAAGTATATCACACCTTCCCCTGAAATCATGCTAAATGGAGAGTCTTCTGTGAATTCAGCTAGATGCGGGGTTAGGCTCTACGTCTGTGTTTTGGGACTCTGCCCAGGCTTATCCACGAAGTCTTATCTACATTTCTCTCTTTTTCTCTTTTCTCCCCTTTTAATTTTTGCCTAGTACAGGTTTTGGTTGGCTGTCCAAGATCTCAAGAAACAACCTCTACAGGACGTAACCACCAGAGTGGAAGAAATCTGGCAAGAGTTTCTAGCTCCTGGGGCCCAAAGTGCTATCAACCTGGATTCCCACAGCTACGAGAAAACAAGCCARAATGTCAAAGACCCAGGGAGATACACATATGAAGATGCACAGGTTTGTTTTTTATTTTATGGAACTACTGCTAATAAAACTCTCACTTTTACTGTGATATTCCACTATCACATTGTCACTGCTCACTTGTAAGAAAAAGGAGACACACAGTTTGAAGTGACTTTGAGGATATCTATTCAAGCTGGGTAGATGATGTTTTCTTTGAATCTATCAATTATAACAGGCTAATGCTCCTCTGGGAACAAATGTTCCAAAATTTACAAGTCTGCAAGGCGCAGCAAGCTGGAGCCATGTTTCAGAGAAAGCAAAGATGAAAGAGTGCTATAAAGTTCAGTTTGGCGCTCTGTACTCCCTGTCACCAAAGTCTGGCGTATTTATAGAATGGCTGATATCATATCAAAATCCTGGTTAATACACTTTTTTTATCATTTATTTATTTATAGCTAATTATATCCCACCCACCCACCCCCCGCCAAACCCCAGATGCAGCAGCTTCCTCTAACACAGCTAGAAACTTGTCCACCAGACAATACCTTAGAATAATGATAGGACAGCAGGCAATGCAGTGAGCTTAATCCTTCCCTCCTAAGGGCCCCAGATTTATCAGGGAAATTTTACAGATAAACTGTACAGAGAAAATGCCTTTAGGAAAAGAGATAATTTGAGAAAAACTGCTACAAGCAAGGATAAAGCTGCATAACCTTCTGAGAAAGTGAAAATACCACTTTGTAAAGGCTGAAAAAGGAAGAAGAGATCATTTGGCAAATATTACCAGGGACACAATTAAAAGATGTCCTCCTCGTAATCGTTTTTATCAAAAGCATGTAGTAAAACCAACAGCAAGTGAAAAGAATCCCTGTTCTTRTATTTTCTTTAAATTGGCGTTCAAAGGGAGTTCTTCAAAATACTCTGCTAACAAAATATTTCCATCTCAGGGGAGATGTTGTGGACCGCTTATACAAGGTTAGGCAATGAATTTTTCAAACCAGCATCAAACACTGTATTTTCCTGAATGCAATCTTGGTCCTTGGGGCCAGCATAGAAGGAATGTACGCAAAGTTTCAAGGCAGTCCCCTGTGAGTATCAGGCAACTTAAATGTTCTTTTTAAAGCTGAGAAACACAGGAGTATGAAGACATTCTGGCTAAGATGTATTTTTTGCTTTGCAGTTACAGTGAACAAGAACTTCTGCAGATTTGCATCACCTGAAAAAAAATGATGATGGCAAAATGCAGGCTAAGGCAGACAGGTGAATAATGGGGAAATTGATTAAATTGATAAGTAGAAGTACTGAGAATAAGATGGATGTTTAGACAATGAGTATTTAATCAGAAGACATGGACGATTTAGGCTTGAACTGATCAGTTCACAATGTAATTGCCATTCAAAGGGGAGCTGATGAAATCAAGCTGGAGCTCTTGCAGTTAGACTGCAATTTTAGCTCCTTGGGTTAATTTTATTTCAGAGAATCTTTATGCTGACAGATGTCCTCAATTCRTCTGTTTTGGTTCACGGACACAGAAGTATGAGGCAAAGGTATACCTTCAGGCCCAGCTGTGGTCCTCTTGGAGATTGAATCTGTGCCAAGAGAGGATAGGGCAACGTGGAAGGTGAACCCAGTTACCTTCTTGYGCAGTGGATTTCTGGTAGCTCTCCAAAGGCCAAGCAAGCTGTTTCTGAGTGCTTGACCAGATAGCTAAGAAGGCTGTCTAACAAAAGCAGGGAGAAACAGGACACTGCTGAAGGGCATAGTGCCCTGGCGGAGCTGCAGCAATGTTGGCTTTTACTGGATCATCCTGGCGAGGGGACATTTTTGTTTGCMCATCCACTTCATGGGAGCCAATGTAGGTCCCCCCACTGCGCTCTGAATCTCCCAGGTACTGCCCTGGCGTCTCCCCCAGGTCAGCCCTGCCACCTTGGGGGCTCTGTTGTCCATGAATCTGCAGCAGGTCATAGCCCAGCTGCCTTATCTCGGCACCCTGGCACCAGGAGCCCATGAGAGCTCCCACACATCCTGCATTCCTAAGGACTCAACCAGACACAACCAGTCAAAACACCCCACTGTGGGAGGGAAAATATGAGTGTTGTCCTGTCCTGTGTAGCTTTAGCACAAAGAGGAAAACAACTGAAATGTCCTTGTGAATAAAGAACAAGAAAAAATTTAGTTTACTGAACAGCACATTCTTTGAATGCCTGCGGCTCTGAGACTCTAAGACTAAGAGGAAAGAAAAGGGTTGGCTGAACTGAGAAAATGAAATTGCTGCTCCTGCAGTGGAAAAATAGGAAAAGGTGATGTGGCACTCTAGCCCTTATGCTCACCTGGGAGACCCGCAAAATGCCARTTCTGTATAAAAAACGCTGGGAATGAACACATTGCTGTACTTGGGAAAGAGAAGGTGTAGCAGAGCACAGTATACTTGAGGCTAGTGAATGCGTTATAACCATAAGTTGAAAGCAAAGCATCATCTGTTATCAGGTGCTTGACAGCCTACGTGGATGTGCTTCTTTGCACAACCTTGGCTCCCAGCCCCAAAGAGCTCTCCCAGATGCTGCACAACCATCTGGTAAGACAACTGGCCTAGAAGAAAACAGGGAGAAAAGGGGGCTCCCGGCAAACATGTCTCTCACTTAAGACCTCTTCATCCCAAGGCCACTCATGCTGTGAAGGCAAATGGTTCCTCTATTTAAGAAAAGTGACACTGAAAATCTCAGCTCCAAATGTCCTCAAAGGGCTCCTAATCCAAACCTGAATTTGGTGTGCCTTTATTATTTCAGACAGAGCGCTCTCTAAGGTGGGTTCCTGTATTACAGAAGCAAGTGTTTTGCTATTTCTCCATCTCAGCTTAAGATATTTGCCCTGTTGTGTGTCCCTCGCTGCCTCTGCGCTCTGCAGTCCTGCACTGCTCTGCTTGCACAGAGCCGCCTTCTCTTGCTGCATCTCCTGTGTGTGACCTCACCCGCCCCATGCCCTGCTTAGGCTGTGCCGGCTCGCCTCGGCTCTGAGCAGAGCGTGCTGTGCCAGCTCAGCCTGCACTCGCCTTCCCCAGCCATCCAGTTTGCTGGTGTCCCCCATCCCCGAGCAGCACAGCCCCTGCTCCTAGCTCTGTCCTGATAGTCAGCTCTGCCAGCTATCTTGATCTGCAGCACCTTTTGTCATTTTAGTGCTGGGCCCCTCCAGAGGCGAGCCTACCAATTTAGCTGATTATTTTCTGCTCTTAAACAACTGTCCACTGAGTAAAATATTATGATTATCAAACCATTCTCACTGGGGAGTAAAGCAGCTTTTAATACGAGGGGCACCATCAGGAAAGGTCAGTTCAATTAAACAGTGAACTACTTAGCAGGATGTAAGCTCCCACAGGAGTTATCAGCATCATTGAACAACCAGTGTGGGGCCCTGCAATATGAAGCAGGGACAGCCGGCTCTGGAAGGTAAATAGGTTCAGGTCCATCTGAATGGCCTCTTTTGGCTAATGAAGCTGCTGACAGCCAAAGTAATTCATCTTTAACATGGGAACCTAGAGCTGTGAGTGTAACAATTATGGCTTATCTGTACAACACGTAATTAGTTTTTAAACATTTTTTCCCCCCACCTTCAAGCATCTCCTTGCCTCCCCTGAAATGTCTTTCTGCCTTCAGCAAGCCTTTAATCCCTGCCTCGGTCCCTTGGCATTGATTGGGAACTAGTATCACAAGAATGCGTTGTGTCTCCTGATAGTAATGTTTGCTTATAGGGACATTTACTGGTAGGCTTCAGAGCCAGGTATACTAAAGTAAGGTAAGCCACGTAGTTATCTTTGGAATTACTTTCCTGTTTCCTTTGTTTATTTTTCTTCTTTAATAAATAAAATAGAGTTTTAGATTGACGTTCCTTTACCTGAACTAATCGGCTATTGTTTCTGTGAAGATGATTCAGGGAAATTCAGTTCTAATCCCAGCTCAGTTAGGGATTTTAACTGTGCTGTGCAGATCCTTGGCTAATTCCAGAGCAGATTTAGACTATAATGCCAAACTCCAGGCTGCTCAAACCAGAAATGTACCTGGCCCAGATTTGGACCCAATTCATGCTCTCAGCTGCCCCAGGTGTTGGTTCAGTTTGTTCTGGACTGTGATAGAGATACGAGCCCTTGCAGAATTCATCAGTGATCAGTCCTCAGTTTGCATTCTGGTCCCATCAGGAAGCTGGCAGCATTGACAGAACTTGAGAGGATCCTGTTGAATTCAAAAACAAACTCCAAGTGTGAGCAAGGATCTCTTGGTAGGTCAATGTCATTTCCTACCAAGAAGGGAAAATGAGGGGTGACCTTTCTTCCACTGACTTTGTCTTTTCAGGCATGCACAGGATATGAAAGCAAGCATATAGAGCAATGTATGCCTGATGCTTATTCAGTGGGCATACAGAACTCCTTTTGTAGGTCTTGAGCAAAATCACAGCATGGAAGGAAAACATGAAAATAATCATTCATTGTGCATCTGTATCACCCTTCATGTAAGAACTTGAAGAAACATTATTTCTATTTTCTTAAGTTTCACCCAGTCCCCCCAGTTACATGCATGCTTGTAAAGGACAGTGACTAAGGATGGAGAATCAAGGTAACAGCAAAGCAGCTCGGGTTGGCAGTGTGGGCAGTCAGCAAGGGGCAGACCGAGGTGCTCTGCCTTGAAGCAGGGCTGAAGCCCACTTGAGCCAGCACTGCTCAGAGACCTGGCACGCTACGGGGAATTGAAAGCGCTGCAGTGCTGCATCCATATGTATACATGGATGGTGCCCAGGCCTCCTGGAGGTTTTTGACAGCCTGGACCTTCCTGTGGAGGTTAGGGACTGCACGAGGACTTGACCTTTATTCTCTTCTCCTCTTTTGGCTCCGATTCTGTGGGACTGGAGGAGAAAATCCTTCCTTACACTGCACTCCGGTTGCCTGCCCTGTACGTGGGTTATGGTGACTGTAGAAACAGCCTTCACGTGAAGCCTCACTGTTGCTGTGTATTTGTTACACACACAAACAAAAATGCAAGCTCCTTCCCGTGTGGATTTCACAAAACAACCTACAACCAAACAGAATCTAAAACCAAGAGCCCCACAAATACACCCAGAAGAGCAATTAGGTGTCCGGAGCAAAAATAGGAAAGTGATGGTGGAGGCTTATGCTGGCGTGCCTGATGCTGCACAAAGCACACAAAACAAAAGACTTGAACCAGAGGCCTACATAGGAGCAGATATTCAGTGTTATTACTTTCCCGGGATTTCTTTTCGAAATGTACATACACACCACACATCAGAAAGTACTTCTTTTATCCTTTGCCTTTCATTTTAATTTGTGGTCTAGTAGTCACATTATATGAAAAACATCTAACATCTAGCCTTTGTCTTGCTGTTGCCTTTCTGTCTCTGAAGGTGTCAGGGATCAGAGTGTCTAAGGTAACGCCCCTGTTAGACACGGGCAGGAAAAGGGCTAGGAAAAGTCATGAGTGAGCTCTCTCCTTGCACATACAGTGACAGAAGAGAGCAGATCTCTCCAAATAAAGAATCATGAGAATGGGGTGACAAGAACAGTCAGCATATTCCCACAGGACAATAGTCTGCCTGTTATTCAGTGTGTTGATCCTGCCAAGCTGGCTAGAACCACGTGCACAAGCAATAACAGTGCCTCATGTGCCAGACGTTTCCTAACTCCAAAAAATACCTTTAAATGGATTACATGGGAAAGTCTCTAGCTTGCTTAAAAATTGAATTCAGCACTCAGACTCTGGGACTCTCATGCCAGTAGTGTGCACTGTGCTTCTTGAATGTGAGAAACAACTGCGTGTCAAATCCAGAGCAAGAGCATTTCCTCGTCATGTGAAAGTCAGGAAGCAGCTGACACTGTTCTGTTTCTCCCAAGCAGGGAGTGAAAGTGCCTGCAAATGTGTCCCTTTCTACCTGAGAAGCCAGGACTCCAGGAGTCCACTTCTCATGGACGATGGGTGAATGTTCTTGCGGATGACTCAGTTCCACCCCTGCCAAAGCCACATGCTGCAGGAACACTGCAGTCTAATTTTTCTAAGGGTTTGTTATCTCTTAAAGTGTTCATCCTTCTAATTTAAAAAAAATATACCCCTGGGGAGATTTATCAAGAATGCATTTCACTTCTCCCCTTCTCAGATGACAGCAGGTATGAATGTGGTGTGCTGTCTGGATGGGGTTCATCAGCAAACAGATGCAAGATTTTGATATCCATTTATAGCATGGGCTCCAAGAGCTTCAGCTCAATCACTTAAAGGCAGGTCCAAGTTGATATAGCAGTAGATATCCTACAGCCAAAACGTTGATGAGGTGTGGAAGGTTGTTTATGTATTCAGCATATATTCTCTAGGTAGGCATCCAGGCAGGGCTGGTGGTCCCTATCTCAACATAGCCAGCTTTATGCAGAAGCTGTATGCTGCTTGTTTCTGTAAGGCTGCATCCTGGTCTGTCACTATCTCCTATGGGTCAAAGACTGCCCCAGTGCAACAGAATTTCGTTTCAGCTGTGTGAGGGATTCTGTGTGTTCCTCTCCATAGCGCAACTCAGCTTTCTGGCAGGATTTTCCCCAGAGAAAACAGAAAGAGGAAGCTGCAGACAGCCTTGCAAATGTCAGGGTGTTGGCCAAAAAGAGTAGTTTCATCTCATGGCTGTACCACAGCATGTATAGGAGTGCAAAAACCCATCTTCATTGCTGCAACTCCTAGATACTGTATTGTTTGGAAAAGAGATGCCAATCTCCCAAGTGCTACACTAGGTTGTCCCCTCCTCCCAAGCAAAACCTGTTCACTTGGGCTTTTTGCCAGTAGCCAGGATTTGGCCCATATTGAGAGAATCAGCCTCTTAGCCACGATCATTGTTCTCAGAACCTAAAGCTGCTCATATGGCGTTAGACTCCTGGCAGCCCGCTCTTGTCTCCCAGGATAGCCCTTGCTATATTTAGGACTAAATCCTCCTGCAGTACCAGGCTGACCACTTAACTGCACAGTGCTCAACAACCCTTCGCCTCTGTAGTCCTCCACACTGCGTCTGCCACGGACCCACCGGCAGCTCTGCCTTCCCATTTGTATGTTTGAAGGTATGAAGCAAACCAGTTGTCTCATCAATTTACAGAGGAGCCAAAGCTAAATTTATGTGTTACTTTTATCAATGCACTTTCCCCCAAAAGATTTACATTGTGTTTCCAACTATGTATCTACAGGGCTAAACAAAGGATTTCTGTGTATTACTCAAAATGAGCTCTCATTGCTTACAGTTATCCCTCCTGCTAAAGCTCTTTCTTACGTTCCTGTGCCTTCAGCCCAGTGTAATTTCATTTGTGGCCTGAAAAGAGGTTTTATGCTTTTTAGTTTAGCAGGGAGGTTAGTATATATTACAGTATAATTATTCTTTTTTTTTTCCCTTAGTAACAAAAACAACTTGGTTGAGTGTGAAGAAAATGCACCAGCTAAAACTGTGGGTGTAAATTATTGTGTCACTTAAATAACTTGAGAGTGGCCAAGAAGATACTGCTCAGATTTTCCAGAGCAATTCATGCTCAGGCCAAGACCCTTATGTGCCGTTTACCAACCTTTTTCTAAACTATAAATCAAGGAAAGCCTAGCACTCCCGCAGCAGTCGGAGCCCTCGTTTACCCCTCACCCTGCTAGATGGCAGTGCTGCCAGGTACCAGTGAGGCTTCAGGAAGGGGGCTCTCCCTGGCTAATGCATGCAGACAGCTCAAACCCCGCCGTACAGCATTTTTGAGAAGAGTAAAATCCTAAATGCAGGGACCAGAACAAGCAGATCCAGAGGCGTTCTTAGTGGAAATTTGGAGACATTAAGGGGAATTGGAATAAAACCCCCATGTTTCCCTGCCTCCTCCCCCCCACTGGTGTTTTCCCATCAGGCTCAGTCAGGGCAAGCATGAAGGTCTTTTCTTCTGCAGCTTCTTCACTGCTTGCCTCATCTCAGCTGCGTCTGCTACCAATTACTTCAGCTTCCAGAGCCGATGCAGCATTTTTTTCTGCTTTCTCAAAAGCGCATTTCATCGCCATCAGTTAGACTGAATCGCAATTGATCATAATTGCTCCTAAAAACTCTTGCATTCAGTAGTGGCATAAGTAACTGCTAAAGAGGAGTAGGCCTCCTTTCCTTTCTTCAGCTTTTTGGAAGATCCTGGTGGTGGTGTGGTAGAGGGCCCTGCCATTCAGGCAGGATTCCTGAGGATGGGCTGGGAAAAGTACAACAGGGTGAATAGGATATGTCTCCAACAGCCCCTGGGTAGCAGGTTTTGCTGACTGCAGTACGCATGTGTGCTGGCACAGGGGTTAACCTCACCCCCGCTGCCACAGATGTCCGAGCAGAGTAGAGGTGCCGACAGAAAGGCATTAGGCTGCTGCCAAGTCTAATTGGAAGGTGCAGCAGTCGCACACCATATGCTCAGAAAAGCATCTCCCTGCTTTCTCCTTCCCACGTCCTCTTTGTGCTATGGAGACAGCTCTTCAAAAAGCAAACCCCGGGCAGGTCCTCAGCTGGCATCTGTTGTCATCCTTCCAGCGGAGGCCACAAGGTGTTCACTGAGGCTCTGCTCTCTCGTGCGGATCTGCAATAAATTCCTCTTCAGCGCCCAGCGTACAGGTAGAACAAACATTAACATTCATTGCAGTTTGCTGTTATTTATTTAGTTATTTAACCTACTGCTTTACATTGCTTGTGGGCTTTTCTTCTAATGGATTTGTCTGACATTCTGCAAATCTCCCTTGTAGTTGGCCAGAGGGGCGGCTGCTGGTGTTCGCATGCTTGCAATACAAAGGGGTCTCCAAATCAGCTCTCACTAGTTTAATGCCAGGTCTTGGTGACAGGGTGAAGGGGTGCTCTAAAACAATCCAAAAGATGTGAGTGGGATAACTAGAGCAAGGAGGTTTCTGACCAGTTTACAAAGGGCAAAGTGGGCCCTTGGGGCTCAAGTGAATCTGAACAGCTATCTACCTAGCCTTAGTGTAAACCCCCTGGAATGGGCTAAAAATGTGCTAAATGGGAAACCTGTGCTTGAAACGAGCAAATAATTTGCAATTTCCCCTTATTCCACCTCATTGTCTAAAGCTTATGGCTGTGTTTAGGCACAAACAGGGAAAACTTTATATCAGCAAGTTAAAATACAAGGACTTTCTGAAATCTAACTGGTGTTCAAAGGTCATGAGAACATTGTGCTTGGCCTTCACAACCCCCAAAAAGTCTCAAGCCTGTCACAAAATGTGACAGTGGGTAAGATACAGGTGGGATTAGAAATGGATATGTTTAACCAACAACACTGCTTTTGTCTCATATGCACATTTCAGAGGAAAGAACCAAGACTTTCTACTAAAAAGAAAYGTTCTTAACAGAGAACACAATTCCTGAGGTCTA
This sequence comes from Phoebastria nigripes, assembly GCA_035582835.1. Classification (NCBI taxonomy): domain Eukaryota; kingdom Metazoa; phylum Chordata; class Aves; order Procellariiformes; family Diomedeidae; genus Phoebastria; species Phoebastria nigripes. The sequence goes on from JAYKAV010002787.1 coordinate 889,741, forward strand.
CTAGGTGCTTTGTGCAAGTCAGGTGTTGTTATTATTTTTTTATCATTCAGGTTTTTTCCCACATATTTCTTGGGTGTTCCCAAGGTCCTGCTTGGCTGCCACCTGTGCCCCCCTCAGGGTCACTGCGCTTTGACTGCGAAGGGGGAGAGAGACCTGAGATCACATTGCAGCACATTGATTTGAAGCAGGTGCAGCTTTGAGACAGTTTCTGCTATCTCAGCCACCTCCCACATTCCCGTCTGGATTGCAAACTTTCTTGGGTTTTTTTTTCCTCCCCCTTTCCCCTCTTGTCAAGAACATTTACAGAGTTTGTCCTTCATCTCCTTCCAAAGATAGAGCTTGTGGAAGGAAAACAGCGGAGAGATGCTGAATCTTACCAGGGTTTATTTCTCTGCACTTAAGCTGTCAGCTGTAGCTGGGGTGGGATTTCCTCTTGGTTTCACGTAACTGTAGAAAAGAATTTTTTTGTGATTTACCTGGCTGGTTCCTTCATTTTCTAATTCACAGAAGTGACAACATTTCCCCCTTTAAAATTTACTGTTTGTTCTCCTTTATCTCATGCAATGGCGATGGCAAGTGAAATGGTTAGGCTTTCTGAAGTGTAACTCTCATGATACMTGCCTAGGTACAGAGAAGATGCTCAGTGGAGCTGGATAGCCCTCAGGCCCGCTGCGTAGTTCTTCCCACCGCAGAGGAGGTGTGATTCAGGTGCCCAAAACACAAAAGGGGGTCTGCCTTTTTCTCAAGAAGAGATGCACGCAGACCCCATTGCTTCTGGGGAACAATAGTTCTGGGGATGTTTGACAGCAAACCCGCTCTGCTTGCAGGAGTCTTGTAAGGGAATCGTTTGCCTCCTGGAGACGAAATCCACCATAATTACAAAAGCAGGTTATTGTGTCACCCTCCATGTTAGACTGACATTTCCAAATGTGCATCCATCCTCGCAGGGGAGCATCAGTACAGCCAGCACTCATCAATGGCATGCTGTGTGAGGGACTAAGTGACCGGTCAGCTCAAAAAGCCAGCTTGCCAGGGCTTGCTCGCACATGTCAAGTCAGTCCCTGTCTCCACTCGCAGCTGCCACTGCAGTGGCCTGAGACAGCGGCTTGGTGCTCAGAGGTAGCTGCCAAGGCTGCAGGGGAGACCAGTGGGACGTGTGATGCCTGTCAACTCCTCGCCAAATCTTGAAAGGCTTTTTTTTCCTGCTTTCTATCTGTTTTTAAAAGCAGGGTGCTGCCTTGTTTAATGGTTTAATAGATCAGTTGTTGGGCAATTTTTGTTAGAAGATTGTTTTGAATTTTTGTTTTTGCCATGTGACTCCCTAAAGGATTGCTGTCTTAAGTCTAGAGCAGGGAGCTAGGAGTCTGAGCCCTACCTGGGAACTGGTACCCAGCAATGGCTGGGAGACGCTACACCGCCTAGATGAAATGTTATTCCTGCTGTTGTGCAGATGTGGCACAGGAACTTCCCACGGCACTTGCAAAGGAATGTCGCAGTGATAATTCTGGCCAGACTGCTCACAGCGCAGGAGACTGTAATGTCCAGAGCTGCAGCTGCATTGTTAAAAATTACACAAGTAGTGGATTTCCTTTGTGTATTCAGAGAGCCAGTAATAATGAGCTCGTTAACCTATAATAAACAACTTCACAAAACGCAGAGTTCTCTCAGCATAAGGATGGGAAGGCTCAAATTTCTTGCCAGCGGCATCAGGTATGTCAGAGAGCGTGCATGTGTATGAAGTGCATCACTAGAGAAGCTGGCTGCAGTTGGAGATTTCAGTCTTTGGTGAGGTTATGCTCCCTCTCCACCATGTGATAAAGAGGAGGAACAAAAGCAGCTGCTCAGTAAAATAAGAAGTGAGAGACCAGTGGGTTGCAATGATCCAAAGTGTGTTAAAAATCCATGATAGAAGGGGACGAGCCAATTTGCACAAGTTGCAAAGAGCAGCTAAATCCGTGCAGACACCTATGTTGATAGGCCTGTTGCTCAGGCTTCCTCAGAAGAATATGCTCAGTTGCTAGACCTCCAGTAGCTTTCAATGAATTTAAGAAATGAGGAGCTGCTAAACGCTAGCTGTAGATTCTCCCTAGCAAGTTGCAGATTTCAGAAAGTATAACAGAAAAGAGCTTGTGGCAAAGAACAGAGTAGGCTAAAGATCAAAACAAATGTCCCAGCCACTGGCGTTTCCTGTCCTGCAGCTAGGTTTGTTGTGTAACTGGGCTGAACACACACTGCAGCCACAATTTTAGCAGGAACCTTCATGGTGCAGTCTCAGCAGGGATTTTGGCTGCAGTAAGCTGTCCTGTACTGCTGCAAATTGGAAGGCAGTCTTTGCTGACCTGAGCAACTGGCTTAGACTTCCAGTAGGTGCTTCAGAAATGCAGTGCTGTAAAATAAATGATTAGTGTGTCATTCGTGCCTCCAGTCCAGAGCTTCTTCAAAGCAAGCCCTTTGAATTCTTGCAATTAAGCAGTAAAGTTTGTTTCTGAAGCTATGCATGTCCCTCCCTTCCTCTGTGCCCACCCTTCTTTCTTCATTAGCATTCAAAGCCTAGGAACAGTTATTCCCTGTTTGATTATATCTTTGGTGAACAGCTGAAAGGTAGCGGTGTTGCTGTTCAGTGATTCCAAGATGTGAAAAGCAGAGAAAATGCTTCATACCAATTAGCTAACTGCAGTGGCAGTTGGGCTGTGGGTGTGCAATAGTCCTGTTTTTCAGGGAAGGGCTTCAGTTAAGAAGTCGGCTTGTGGTTTATTTCGTCTCAGGATCAAAGTAATTTTTCCCCGTTCCTACAGCCAGATATTGAGTTTATACTGTTTTAAGGTCAAATACATGAAGTCGTCTTGACATGAGCAAGAATGATAGTTGTCGCTGGCATGCCGGTGGGTTGTATGGCCAGCCTGGTGTGTTCTCCTTTGTCTGCAAACAGCTCATGTGATCTGTCTGCACAGCGATGAAAACTGAATGTTATTTTCCCAAAATGTTATCGCTGTTTTTCAGAGCAGACCCAGTTGTCTGACCACAGGTAAAGAAACCATTTGGAGTCCAAAGGTAGTAAAAAAAAATTAATCACACGTCTATCAAAATGTTAATTAAAATACCCACCACCTTACCTAAGCCCCACAGCACCTTCCTGCCTGCGTCAGCACCCCCTCCCACCAGCACCCTGCATGTACTGGGTGCTGCAAGGGAGGACCGCTAAGAGGAGGGAGGCTCTGGAGACCCCTCAGGCCCTTTACTGTTGATGGGCTACAAGGTGGCTGCCCCACTTGCTCATCAGTGGACCATCATGGTCCTGGAAGAGGAAGGAAAAAGGCTTTTAGGTATATAGTTAGGTGGGGTTTTTTCCCAGGTAGTTATGAAGAACTCATTAGGAGGACATGGAGTCTTCTTGAGAAACCTTAAGAGGTAACAATACAGGTGAACGGGTTGCAATATGGTTGGGTTTAAATCAATTGAATCCTGAGTTTCTGCTAGTTGAAGTATTTGAGAGAGAGCTGATGTTGAAAATCCTTATTCACAGCAGAGAAACAGAAACCTTTTGACGACCATATCTATGATGTGCGTTATTTTCCCTCTTCTTGTCTTAGYGTGTACTTGGCTCATTCTATCCTGAATAAATAGAACAAATGTCCCACAGCTGGATGTGAAATCTCATGGCAGTGCTGTAGGTGAGAAGTATGAAGCTGTGCCCTCCCTTGTGTTTTTCTGCAGCAAGGAAGGGTGACAGTTGCTAAATGGGTTTATATGAGCATTTCTATTGCAAAATCTTGTGCTATCCTTCAGATAGATAGTGCTACACAAATGAGGATTTGTCAGGTCTAAAAGCAAGTATGGAAATTAACCAGTAAAAATTGTTCTACACCACGTTGTAGCTCAAAGGATACGTTTATGCTGTCGTAGGAAAACCAGTGGCAGCTATGCCCCCTTAGGACTACACCGAATAGTGCAAGAAAGCTGAATTAAGCAGTTCTGTGTATAGACAGGTCATCACTAATTACCCATGATGGTGAAGATAAGGGAATTCTGCTAGGCTTGTTAACACTGTGAAATAAGCTATGCGACTTCAGTCTGGTTTGGCTCTTCTAAAGTTTCATGTACAATAGCTTTAGGGCAGGAAAGAATATTTCACGTTGTATAAATCAGTATAGATAAAATTGCTCATTAACTCTGTAAAAGTGCTTCCTTGGGCAAAGTCTAAGAGAAATGTCCAGGGTGCCCGTTTTTGTCTTGAGTTCCTTTAGTGTGTTCTCAGTCTTTATTTGGTCAGAGTATTTTGATTTGATTTTCTTGGCATTTGGGATAATATCTATTACAAATCCAGTGATAATTAGGAGAAGAAGAGCTGACTATGTTAAGGGATTCTCAGCAGGAAAGCAAAGCTAAGCAAGGAAATTGGAAAAGGGTAGGCATGAAGTTCTGTTGCAATGAAACACCACTTTGTAAGTTTGAAGATGCACATAGTAAGCACTCCCAGAGCAAACTGGTAACAATAGTTTGACTTGCTAGGAGAAAAAAGACCCTATGGGAGGGACTCATCTGACATAACTTTATACATATGATGTAGCCATCCACATCTGAGCTAGTCATAGAACCTCTCTGCATAGTCACCAGGGATACGGGCTTTTTCAGGACATTAACATGTTGGCTTGCTTTACGTATGTGTCCTAAGTGGAGATGAAATGTGTCCAAGCATCAGTTCCCCTCCGTGAACAGGAGGGGAGTGCTGGGTGATAGTTCAAGTATCTATGAGTGGTAAAATGAAACCTAATCTATGGGACAATTTCTGGTGTTTATTTCTTCCTTCTTGAGACATCCCAGTAGTTTCAGCCCAGCTAGACACCTGCTTATAATCTGGGGACTTCAGAGAGTTGCAGTCTTTGCAGAATAACACTGATTACTGAATAATGTGTGCCAGCCTTTGGGGTGAGGGCCATCTCTTTGTTTTGTGTTCGTACAGCCCCAGGCACAGCAGGGTCCTGCCCCAGGATGGACCTCCTGTACACTACCACAACACAGATAATCAATAATAGCAGACTTAATTAGAACTTTGATCAGTCTCTCTTCCTTCTAATTCACTGTGTTTTAAATCCCTGTGATGTCTAAATGAGGTTTGATAACAATTCTCTGTCTCTCATTTCCTCCTGTCCCACAGGAGCACATTTACAAGCTGATGAAGAGTGACAGCTACGCACGCTTCCTCCGTTCGAATGCTTACCAGGACTTATTGCTGGCAAAGAAGAAGGTATCTGTTGGAAAGGATGTGCTTGCATCTCTTAGCATCTCTTGATTCTCGCCTGCTGCTTGCTGCTAGTGTGAAAATGAAAATATTGTTTCCTTTTTTTTTTCCTTTATTTAAGAAAGGAATGAGCACTTTTGTTTTCTTCACTGGGGTCACAGGGTACGGCATCCATATGCACAGCTTCAACGTGTGTTTTGGGGAAAACATGGTCACCCAAGGTAAAAATAGTATGGAAAAATGTTTGTCTTGCACAGCTGTCTCCCAAACTCAGTGCAGGCAATTAAAATTGTATTGTCTCTTYCTCCTGACAAAAATAGTGTCTGGTATGAGAAGCAGAACCCATCAATCTATTCATTACTGGTGCAAATTTCACCCATTCTGGTTTTCACCTCCCTAGCCTCACCATGTGATCTTCCCTTTGGATGCCTTACCTGTAAACCCCCCTGCAGTGATTCCCATGCTCCTTTTCTCCGTTTCCCTTGCTTTTGGCTCCCCAGAGATGTTTCCTTTTCCTTGGAGATGAGAAATGATTGCAACTCATGCAGTAATCAAGAATTCCAGCCACATTTTCTCACAGGAGAACTGCGTTTGAGCTCTTCTTAGCCTTTTTGGTGTCTGCATGTGCTCTGCCAGCACCATGTTCCTGCCAGGAACCCCCAGTTCAGGGTAGTAAAGGAGTGGTTATGTAGAGTTACGGCAGCTCCTGTCCAAGTGTCCCTTCTTTCTGAGGGGCCTGGGAGGTAAGCTACTGATCTCTGCATTTGTGGCTGTGTTCAAATGCTTCCTGCACCTCCTGACTTATTCCCATAAGTCCACATGTCCRTCTGTGTGCATGTACATGCATGTACACGTGTACGTGTCCCACTTACATTTGGCTTCCAGGACTGTACGTAAACTGACTCCTGACTCCTGCAGCCTGAGTGTGTGGTTTCCCATCACCATCTTCCCTGCTGTTTTTCTGCTGCATTCTCTGTGTGCTGCCAAATTACATTGCATCGGCACAATACAATGAAATCCCAGTGGTATTTTTGTCCTGATTGTCATTGTGTGCCCTAAAAGCAGCATATGGTGACAAAAGGAGACAAACCCCTCTGTCTGCYGTGCCTGGGACTACTGGCAGGTGGATTAGGGGAAGGTAATGGAGGGCAGCAGTCAGCTCTGTGTTTCAAAATGTCCGGTTTGAGACAGCATAAACCAGAGCTGCTTACATTTGAAAAGGTTAGACCTGTAGAGTTCAGAGGCTGTGGGGAAAGAAGGAGGTGCAAGGCGAAGTCTTCTGATGGTATGAAGCATAAAAAACCTTTGCCATCTTCCTACCCCTATCAGCTAACGGTGTGTGTCCCCCACCCCCAAGTCTCCATTGAACACGTGAGGGTTCGTGTGCTTCAAAGCAGGAGAGTTTTCTCCTCCCAGCTGAGCCCATTCAAACTGGAGGTGGGTTTTTTTTTTTTGCAATCCTTGCTTGCTGTCAGATCAAGCCCTGGATGTGTCAGCATGACATCCTCATCCCCCCGCAAACTGCCGGAGGAGCAGGTTTTGGTGTCATGTTAACACAGCCGTGAAAGTAAGAATCAAGTTTCTTTTAGAAAGGGCTGTGGGTGCACGAGTAAACATAGCGAGGCACAAAAAAGGCAGGAGTAGATCTGTGTAGATTGGTTGTTCACCAGCTTCACACGATGCGGGAGGGGAGTTGATGTTACTCCAGAATCTGTAAAGCGCTTTGCAATCACGTTGCATTGTGTTGGGCAAGTGAACATTTCTGAAGCAATGTAGGTACAGAGATGCTGACAGAAAGAACATGAAGTTTCTGTACGCTGARCTACACAGTAAGATCTCTAGTACCTTTGGTGCAGCTTTGAGAAGGCATCCCTTTAAAATTCCTCTAAATAGCTGGAAAGCAGAGGGAAGGAAAAGAGAAACCCAGTGGCATATCAGAGCCTGCGTAGATGGAGGATTTGGTTTAGAGCCTGCATACAAAGTCCTGGATTCACTGATGTGAGTAGAAATTCACTGTAGTTGTTTAAGACTTGATGAGTATGTCTTGCCCAGAAGACATTACCCTAATATTGCCTGTATACCGCACCAATATGACATAAAAAGCCTTACTTTTATTACTGAAAATAACTTCTGTCAGAAGCACAGCATGATGGACTTGGGCTGAAAGAGTTGCTTGCACAAAGCAAATGAACATCTCTATGGCTTGAGATTCACACATGAATATTCTGTGGGTAAGTTTATGTCATTTGGGATCTTTTGCTCTCCAGCACTGGGTTGTGGCAAGCTGAGTGGGCAGGAGAAGGGAAAAGGTTGGCTCTGTGGCTAAAGCAGAGGACTGGGAGCCACAAAATCCATGTGCTTCCCCTGGTTCCCCCACTTACTTTCTTGTGTGACCTTGGGGAAAAGAAGGTTCAACTTTGCCTGCCTCATCCTCTTTGTTGAATGGGAATAATAATAGCAACCTGCTCAGTGGCGAGGTGGCAAGGCTTGGTTAGTGCCTCAAAACATGCTTGACATTTTTGAGATTTGTAAGATACTGTAGGTTTGAAGAGTTAGTTTTTTCCACACCGTACAATAACCACAGATGTGGGAGCTTCCCCTGCTTGCTCTGGGAGTGCAGTAATGGAGGGGAGGGAAGAAGTTATGGGTCGGGACTGAGATACAATGACAGAATTATGAGGGGCACCAGGGAGGATAAAAGGAACATACTGTTCACACCACTAACTGATGCAAGACAGTGGACGTAGGCTGCGTACAGACCAGGCATACATACTTTGTTAATCCATTTTAGATTTTTTTTTCTCTGTTCTTCCCAGTGTCATTATTACAAATAACCACAGTATTATTGGCCTCGATCCTGCAGATTCATGGTGCTCAGCAGGGAACATGAGGTTGGCCTCTAGCAAGGGTGTGATTGGAAGCAGTGTGTTGCAGAGGGGGAAAGCTGGGTGTAGTTCCCTGCCTTGCACAGAAGTCCTCCTCCCCTGCCAGGCTGGAGGAGAGGAGGGATGAGGGCAGAGCCCTGTCCTCAGGAGGAATGGCTGTATACCCAGCCCGATTTGAGCTCTGTGCCTCCATGCCCAGCCTTCCCCCTGCAGCAGATATAGAAATCACAGGGCCACTGAAAGCGGCCGGCTCAGCAGCAAAGGGCTGGATGGTACTGAGATCCCCKACCGAGTCACTGCTTTTTATTTGTGTATCTATGCAACATGCCCCACTCGTGCTGTGCAGAGTCAAGTGTCGACCTGCTCCTGTTTCTGCTGATATGCACATTACTGCAGGCTACTTTACAGCAGGTAATCACCACTGCACCGCCCTCCAGCCCTCCTCCACAGTAGCTAAAATGGTGGCTGGATGTCCTTAGACGCAGCGAGCCTCATGTCAGAACGAGTGCCGTGACAAACCTCGCTCGAGGCAAGGAGGAGTTTGGGCTGGGTGACTTGGCTGCAGAGTAGGGATTTATTCCCTGGGGAAAGAGCAGCGTAGATTAGTTAGTGCACCATGGAAGGGGGTGAGGGTGCACAGGAGCTTTGTTAACGGTGAAGGAGCAGCCGGACACGTGCTCTGCTAGTTATTTTTGAGAAGGGAGAGAAAGGAACAGAAAAGACCTGCAGGCACTTTCCATTACTCCCTGTAAAGGTGAAATGATGACATTGGTGGGCATCTCCACGTTAGCAGGTACCTGACTGCCAGCTGAAGCAGCAGCCAAGCTGTCACGGCTCCGGTGTTCATGTCAGCCTGGTATGGGGTGGCTTCCCGCTGTCTGGCCCTGCCCGCAGGCAGGGGAGCATCCTGGAAAGGCAGCCGCAGCTGCTGTGCAGACGGGCTGCAAAGCCACGGGAGTGAGCCCTGTCGCACTGGGCGAAGAGCAGGTTGGTATTTGCTTGGTTTAGAGCATTGTTTTCCTCTCCAGCTGGTTCAGAGAAGGGTGAGATCTCTGTGATCCTGTGCAAATGGACACAAAACAGATGCAAAATACTGTTCCAGCCATTTGGTAGCATTGTACATGCCCTTTGCTTTCTTGCTTTGGACAGGTGTACATGACTGCCTGAGAAGCCAAGGACCTGATCCTGGCCTTTTCCTGAGCCAGGGTCAGGGAAGTGATTATCCTTTATTTTCATCTGACACCATTCCCTCTGGAACGCATGGTTTTCACCAAGTTAAAGTTCAAAAAAACCCCACCCCAAGCCACGAAGTCTCATACCAAGAAAAGGATTCAATAGCCAACAAAATTAATCCTGGGATGGAGAGAGAGAGGGAAAGATTTTTGCAGACCTGCAGTTCAGAAGACCAAGCTTTTGGATACATTTCCCTACCCCTTTTCAGATCCCTGGCAAAAAGTGTCAGCAAGGCAATGGCTAGGAGCTTCATGCCATGAGGGGCAGGCTCCGTTTTCAGCGCACAGCTTTTGAAGCATCGCTTTTATCCAGACCCTCTGTCCCGACTGCTCTATATTGTCCAGGAAGGTTCCTACTGCAGATTCTCTCCCCTTCAGAGCACACATGACCAGTTTGATTCAGTGGCAGGACTTGGCTTGAATGTTGTAAAGATGCTGAGCAATTTTCTCCTAATTACTTTTAATAATCAGTGTCAGCTGGTTTTCATAAGTTTTTTCTACTGCTCTGTGCCAGCAGAATCTACACAAAGGAACTTAAAATTGGGATGGCTGGGTAAATAATCATGAAAAAAAGGAAAATTTGGAGGAGACAGTCAATAATTAGTGAACGGCTCCTAAGTGGTGTGATCTATTTTTCTGCACCTACCTGAGCTGAGAGATTTTCATCTGCAGCGGGGGTGGTTGTTTCATATTTTATCCAAATGCACATGTCCTTTGCCATTAGCTGGTAGAGTCTGTTGGTGTATTTACTGGCAAAGATGGCCTTTTTTGCACCTAGGAGGACTGCTTGACCTGGCATGCACATGCGTTTCTCTGCCTTTGCCCTTTGCACTCGCAGTGTGTGTTTGTGCAAACGCTGTTGTGGTGCTGCAGCAGGCACGGCTCCGGGGTCCACAGCCTTGTCAGACACTCCCTGCGCAGGATCTCAGATCAGTTCACAGGACTGAGGAAGGTCTGACTCTGTCTCTTTTCTTTATTTTTTCACGTTCTTATTTTTAAATTTCCTTCCTCTGCTGCGCGAGGCAGCCTCCACACCTCCACGCTGCGCTGGAGGGATGCAGGCAGGCGGTTACCTCTGCAGCAGGCTGCCAGCCACACCGTCTGCAGGCAAGCAGGCAGGAAGAGCTGGAGAGCCGTACAGCCAGCACCCACACCCACTGCCATTAAAACTGCTCAAGCCGGCTCATCACTTTGCAGCCAGCCTGCCTCAGCTGCTTTTTATTTTACTAGAAAATGTCATGCTTTGACTCAGAGCTGGATGCTATGGGGATGAGCTTTCCACGCATCCAGCTGGTCCCAGCCTGCCATCCCCATGCCAAATGTGCAGGGTTGCTGCAGCCTGTGCTTGCAAGGCGCTTCTGTGGGACACCGTCAGTGCTCTCCGTGCCTGCTTCCTCAGGCATGTCTTCAGCCGTGGTAGGGAAACAGCCTTGTGTGTGGCCCCCTGTGCTAGACGAGCTCTCAGCACCCCAACAAGGTGCTCATCATCTTTGGAGACCACCGTCCTGCCTTCCTGCTGGGTGGGAAGCTGCATCACCTTTTGCTTGGTAGCAAAAGCAGAGACACTAAAGTTTGACGGCAAGTGCAGGGGCACAGTGTGGCCTGTTTTCAGCAGCTCACTCTCCTTTGCCCCCGTGCATGCCAAAGCTCCACTTTAAAATGCAGTTGGGCCAGACGCTGATTTTCCAGCCCGCAGCAATGCGATGCTGCAGACTCCAAGAGCCTTGCTCCCCTAGGGAGCCTTGCAGAACACTGTCTTTTGTCTAGGTATTTCTTCTTCTGGGTGAAATTGTGCCTTTAATTTGGCTGCCAATGGGTCTTGCTGCCCCTGCAGGAGACCAGCGCGGAGGCCCAGTGCACGGCTGTGCACTGCTGTCCTCCATCCCGCTTGTCGTGATGCATTCAGCTAAGGCAGCAGGACTGCAGCCCCCCTCTGTCACCTCTGCTGTCTCAGGGTGCGGGGACACCTCTGAGGCTCCTTCAAGGAGGGGATCTGCGATGCTCTGAGCACTTGCAGTGGTATGCTCAGCAGAATAGCGAGGCTGACTTTTCCCTTTCCTCTCTCACATGCAGGGAGAGGCAACTAACCCTTGGGTTAGTGCATGTTAAATACTCCTTTGGGGAGCATTGGACTGGGTACGTCACTGCCTCCCTGCCACCCAGGAAGCCTGCTTTGTCGCTTGGTACATGCTCTGAGACCTTGGCTGCATCCTCAGTGTTGGCTAAAACAACGCTTTCACTTTCGATACCACTTTTGGGACATCAGAGCTGATGGTGTGGCTTCCTCAAATGGTCACAAGTGGGGAGGTTGCTTGACTCTTTCTTCTGGACAAAGAATATCGCTTGTCTTAAAAGGGCCTTATGTTCCGGTCTCATCTCTGGCGATGCGGCAGAGAGAAWCAGCCCCATCTCTGCCTGGGATGCTTCAGACTAACCTTGTAGGCATCAGAGAGCCGTGGCAGCTGTGTTGAACATGCAGAAGAATCAAAAGGCTTTGCCTAGACTCACCTACACAAGTTCTCATCCAATTTATCTGATATGCTTTTGGCTTCCTTACATCTTCTCTATCTGGTTTTTGCACTGGTGCTTTGCCCTGGAGGTTGTTACTGCAGCTGAATCTGTGGCAGATGGTATGGCAGGTAGGTGCCTCTGATGAGCATTTCCAGTGCAACGCTTATTTCCAGTGCACTGTCATGCACCATCATTACTGTGGCTTTCCCTTACACGTAGCTCCTTATCCCCTTCGCTGCAGTTTTACTTCCATCTTATCACCTCCATTTCACTGGCTCACCACATTAAAATAAGTTTCTCTCCTGGAAATCAGCAGTGCTCACAGCTTTCTGACTGCAACGAGGTTTCCTTCATATTACTGAGTTTCTTTTCTTCTCCATAACAATTTTTTCTCTTCGATATTCCAGCAAACATGCCAATAAATTATTTAGTTCTTCCTTGTTAGTGACAATTAGATCTCCCTTGTGCCAAATGAATGAAGCGCTGCAGTGAGCAACCTTCTCAGGGATACGTTAATAAAGCCATGATGCACACGCTTGTCTTCTCTCAGTGAAGTTGAATGTCTTCTTGCATATGAATAGTCCTGTACTCCAGATATACAAAAATATCAGTGCCCTAAATCTGCTGTATCTTTCCATGGCCTTGCACAGGCATACATATGCTGTCTTCTGTTTTGACGTAGCCAAACTTATTGGAAATGTGCTTCTACCCTCTGGATAAATAGAGGAGTGTAGGTTCCCTGGCGATGAGTTCAGTGGTGGTTTTCTTCCAGTGCTGTATTCACTCACACATTGCTTTTTAATATTGTAAAAGTTACTGTGGTTTTTTTCATCTCTTTAAGCAAGTAGATGGGAGCCTCCGATCAGCTGTTTGGCAGATGTTAACCAGAATTAGAGGTCCCAGCTCAAACAGCCACAGAAGGAAAATTCAATGAACAAGAAATCAATACCAATAGCTGTGAGACACAGCAATGCGCAGACCTGTTTGAACCGTTCAAAAAACTCACAGGAGAAAAGGTGACATTCTCCGAGAGTAAAAGTAGTGATGTCTCTCATTCTTTAAGGGGTTTTGGTTTCTTATGTTTGCTGTTGCAAACATTGATTTCTGCTTTTTACATTTTTTTACAACTTTTTCCCCTTGCTGCTTCCTTATATTTTGCTGCTGTTTTGAAAAACTGCATTTAAGCTGAAGGGTTTTTTTCTGTATTTTTTTCTCCCCACTTTTCTGCCTGTTAAGCCAGAGAATGAGCAAGGTCGTAGAACTTCTCTAGAAAAGTTCACTCGCAGCGTGGTAAGTTCCTTTTCTTTTCCCTCCTCCCTTTCCTCAGAACTTCATTTTTAGTTGGGGGGAATGTGGATGCTTGACTTTTTATTTCATCCTTTATTTTTGCAGCTAGCATCTTTGCAGCTTCTCTTTYAATACTGTAGCTCATCTAAATAGTAGCTCTAAAGAAGTGGGGGGGAAGCAGAATTCCATAATGCTCGTTCTAGCTTATCATCACTGCAAAAGCAAGTTGATTTTTGTCTAGAATTAAACGCAAGGTTGTCTTTTTGCTGTGTTCCCACTACAGTATTTGTTGTGGCTTTTCCTTGCACAATGAAGTAGAGCATGGTTCTCATAGTGCCATTGCAACAGTATCCTTATGGTTATATAGTGCATGGTTAATGATACTGTATGTATATACACATACATATCCACCCACAGCACTGCAGCCGCTTCCTCCGTTGCCCCCGTCTGTCAGTGCTTATGTAAATAGTGATGGGCGATACCCTTTGACTCATTCATGATACCGATACCAGAAAAGGAGCGCAGCAGCAGCAAGAAACACGACACTGTTAAACCTTTTAGATAAGGGGACGGTGGGATCTCAAGGGCAGCGGACGGATGTCCTCTCCTCTCTTGTCCTTTGCCAGTCTCCAGCCTCCCGCCAGTCCTTCCAGGTAGGGCAAGCTGGTCCGGCTGTGAAGGCATGCTGCAGCACAGGGTGGCGTTGGGGCACTGGCCAAGGCTGCTTCTCTCCAGCCCCCAGGGCAGGACCCCAGTGCTTGGTCAAGACCCACTCGTCCCACTTGCTATCAGGGATCTGCATGTGCATCAGATTTTCTAGAGAAAGGGAAGAGGAGAGGGGAGAGGGGGCAGGACCAGAGGCAGATGCTGCAAGTCAGGTGGAGGAGCAGGGATACTGGGCAGCACAGGGTGGGACAGGCTGTGTGTGTGGGGTGGCACAGAGCAAGCACAGGACTAGAGCTGAAGATGCAGCAACTGGATCAGTGGGGAGTTACTCTTGTGTTGCTCAGTATCAAGTACATTTTGACTTGATAAGTCATATGGTTTTGGCATACTGCTGTGGTCTTCATGTATCGCCCATCATCAGTTGTAAGGTGATACTGGGACAGCAGAGAGTCATCAAGCGGTTGATTCCCGTAGAAGGTACCATACATAACAATACTTCATAGAAAGTTCATAGACCTTGTTATGGCTTTATAACAGCTTTATAATGAAGGCATTAGACTATGTGTATATACAGTACATATGCTTGCATTTGTGTGTGTATGTATGTGTATTTATATATACACTATATACGTACACATGGCATATAAATATAAAACATTTGTACATACAGATAGAAAAGGGGAAACTGTGCAGGTAAGTGTGAGCTGTCATAGAGCAAATAAGCCTAGAGGGGTTCTTTCTGATGCTGCCATGCTACTGCACAAGCAAACCCAAATGTAACACGCAGAGCTTTGTAGTATATCCACTGGCAGAATTCCTGGGGAATGTATTTATATAGCTAATGCATATGCACACATTTAAAATATGTTGATACAAAATATATCACTATGCCCATCTGCATATTTACTGCTTTCTAAGAGTCTGCCAGAAAGAGGAGTAGGCAAGATTTTTTTTTAAATAAACTATGCAGAAATATTTACACCGAGTGGTAAATTCTTCTCCCAGATTTGCCAAATACATAGAGGAGTAACTCTCACTTTACTGGACTGGCTGCGTTTATAGTAACAAAGCCAAGGACAGATTTTTCTCTTGCATTTGATTTGAAGGGTAACTTAACAAGAACAGTTTGGGATGGTAGAATTATAATATAAGTACCTGTAAAGAAAATCGTTGTAGATTGGTTGACACTTTAGTTCATTTTGTCTTACTGGCTAGCATACTGTAAACATTTTCTTCTGTTTTTCTTAATACAGATATTAAGTGTCATCCTCTGATGGCATGGTAGCTACCAGAACTAGGAAGGGTCTGAATTTTTTATACTTTGCATTATGGCAGTTTGTCACTACCATCAGATGAGAAAATGGTCACTATGTTGACATGTCATAATGTCCTCAGAGGACAGCATTACCAAAGCGGTAACTTTATGGCGTACTGAGGGGACTAAATTAAGATGAAGTTAATTCTGCATGCTCTAGTTCTCCAAAATGCATTGCAGTTCCCCGACTGTGTAGGAGTGGAGCAATACAGCGGCCCTCATTCCCAAAGCTCCACTATGCTTTAGTGTTTGCTCATTACAGGATCACATATTCAAGCTGACCCTGCAGAGGCATACTGAAGTTAAACATATGCTTAAGGTTTGGCTGGAACAGGGCCCCGATGCTCGGGTCTCTTCAGGGGGGAGCCCTAAGCCTATTTTGCGAACAGAATAATATGAGGTCACATTTCCAGTGATGGCTGTAAGAGGAACATCCAAAACAACCAGGGCTAGAAGTTTATTTGCCTTAAGGAGCCATCGCTGAGATGAAGTAGTGGCTCCCAGACCGGCCATACTATAAACTGTCTGTGGACCTGGGCCACTTCCAGACTGTGCTGCTCTGTTTGGCACTGGGAGGGCGCAGTAGACCCCCGGGGAAATTTTGAGATTTGGCTGTGGCACGTGACCCAGCATTTTGGGAAATGATTGAATTGAGGTCCTTGAAGGCTTGGCCTTACTGCGGCAGCACATGCTCCGGGCCACACGCCTCGCGGTGCTGGGCGCTTCGGCAGATGCGCTGCCTGCTGGGGCACCTCCCGGAGATCTGAGCCAGCCTGGCGGGTGCTGCCCAGCCAGAGTGCCCCACAGCCTTTGCACTCGCCGGGAAACCCTGCCAAGGTTACGGGAAGTGGAAACGTAATGCAAAACTTGGGGCAGAACTCCAGAACTTTGGTTTTGGATAAAAACATGAATTTTAAGGTAAATTGCATCTGAATTTCAGGATTTAAATACGGATTTCAAGAATACAATTTGACTGAAGACGTATGTCATTTAGCAAAAACATCAGGAAAATTATTGGTCGAAGAATAGCTCAAAGACACTTACAGTGGGGAATAAAGTGGCCTGGCTGTGTTTGTTCTTTCTGCATCACCATGATTATTAGTATGGTCATAAGAATATTTAAAATGTGTTTTAAAATACAGAGCAAATTGTCTCCCAGCATCAATCAGTTATTGTTTCCTGTAGTAGTCTGGCACTTCAGGCCTATTGAGAACCTCCCCTGAATAATTTTTACCTCATTGTTTCTTCAAATAAAGCAGGTACTATTGATTAAATTTGCTACAACTTTTCAGCTGTCATAAGCGACACAGGGAAAACATATATCTAACGATGTTATGGTTTCCTTTTGCATCACTGTACTCAAATTTGGGGAACTTGGTTCCACTAACGGTGCAGGTGGCATAGGGCCAGAGCAGGAGCATGGAGGTGGAGGTTCATGACCCCTTCCTTGCTCATGATGCTGTACTTACAGGGGTGCTTTCCATACCAGAGAAGGCCTATTTGTAGCCAGGATGCCAGACATGCCTGACTCCTTAGACAGTGAGTCTTTACTTGAGTGAAAAAAATCAGACTCTCTAGGTTTGCCTGTTCTAGTTGCTTGGATCTCACCATCTCTTGTTTGAGAAAGACAGGAAAAAAATACAACACTTCAGAAAAAGAAACAGTAAAGCTTTGTTGACAAACTGCAAACAATATTGCAGGCTTTTTGCCTCTTACTTGGGTTAAACCCCTCCCCAGAAAAATCTTTCAGCATTTCTGAATTGTTCTCCCATACTGGGTGGGAAGCTGTACAGCTTGGCTTTGGGAGCGCAGACGTGGAGCAAGTGGAAGTCATCTTACGCACAGGGCTCCTGCTCATCTCGGAGTCACAACCCAGG
The DNA here is from genome assembly GCA_035582835.1 of Phoebastria nigripes. Taxonomy (NCBI): domain Eukaryota; kingdom Metazoa; phylum Chordata; class Aves; order Procellariiformes; family Diomedeidae; genus Phoebastria; species Phoebastria nigripes. The sequence continues at coordinate 906,753 of JAYKAV010002787.1, forward strand.
AGACAGAGAATAACCCCAGACCATTTGACATCCTTTAGAAAGACACTGTGGAGCCCTGCTAGCAAGCTAGAGGCTTGCCACCTTCAAGGGGATCAATGAGGAGTAAGAAAGAACAGGGTTTTACAGATACTTTTTTTCATACCACTCTTCAAGTCCTACAAGACCCACTGTCTCATCTTCCTTGGCTTGGTACTTTTGACCAGGAGAAGGCAGCTCACAACTAATGAATGCACCAAGTTTTTGCACCAAATCTTTCTGGAAGCCAGGTGCTATCTGGTCCGCATTAAGCAGGACACTGACAGCAAGATTTTGCCAGGAGAGTTTTCACTGCAGTGATGGTTCACCTTTTACTTCCAGGTCCTTTCAAAGTATCAGTTGACACCTTTGTGCAATGGCCAAGAAGGGGGTTGTGCCCACCGCTGGTCAGGTCCTCCTGAAGGGTGAAGGGCATAGTTTGCAGTGCCTCCCTGTCTGGGTTCCCTCTGGAGCAAGGGGACATCTGTCTGACCCAGCGCCCAACGTGCCAGACATCCTCAACCTCCTCAGCTTACCTGCCTGAAGTCTGCAGCTGCGGCGTCAGTGTGCGTTTCGTGGCAGCCCCCCACCACAGCCTGGGCAGCAGCTGTGTGGTCCCAGGACCAAATGTCACCGTCATCAGTCATCTGGTGAACACCAAAGGGCCACATCCACATGATGGAGCAGATCACTACAGGGCACGCATTGCCTGGCACTGCTGGAGCAGAGGGGTGGCAGATTTCTTTTCTCAGGTTTTGAAGAGTCCTCAAAAATACATGGGCAGCACAGTGGTAGGAGAGACATCACGGTCCCTGACGCCTTCGGCCCTATGCCAGGCTCCCGTGCCATGAAATCGCAGGTATAAAGCTAGACTGGCTCTTCCATGCTCTCCGCAGGGGCCCTGGGGAAGGGTCAATCTCAAGGAGTTGCAGATCTGACAGTCTATTGCATCGGAGCACTTACTGATCCACCTCATTTTAAAAATGATGGCACTGTGCATGGTGGCAGGTTTATCTTATTACAATTTTCCTTTTGAATACAGCAAGGATTGACATTATGAAAGCAGAGTTAGCCTGTCTTCTCTCCCAAGTGAAGATAAATGGCATCATAAAAATCAGACATCATGTATCATATATGTTATAAATAATACCTGGTATTGAGGTAATAACTTAATTTTAAAGATACACATACACACAAATCCATATATCTACATCTCTCTCTTCTGTCATAGTTGATCATCTTACTAATTAAAAGGAGCCTGCTATACTATTTTTAGCCATGCAGTCTCAGCCTAGCTGTTTAAACCACTGTAGTTTCCCATCTGCTTTAGAAATGATTTAATAATCAGATAGACAGAAGCTTAGTTCTCATAAGCTGACATGATCCTTCAGGGCCAAGAGTAGAAGGAAAATACATTTTAATAAGTACATTTAGGGAACCCACTGCTGCTTTTTTCTCTCAAAGGAAGCCACCAAGTCTCTGCCTAACTTGTGCTGGTGGCCATTTACATTTAATAAAGGGGGAAACAGGAGGGGGTTCCTTTGTTGCAGCTTGCAACATGTTGAGTATTATCTCTAAAAGCAGCAATGGTTACTCCAACAATAACAGGGATTAAACCTGTGGATACTGGCCTCCGCAGGTAACTTAGATAAGCCTGGGCCATGATACTCAGACTTGAATTCAAACTTTCCTAAAATTGCTATATTCCAAGGAAGGGCTTTCCCCTGTAAGAAAACTGCTGTTAAAGTTTCTGACTCAATATCGAGGTGGTGACCCAATGCTGAGAAGATCTCTGCATTTTATTCCCAGCCGACATTTCTTTAAGAACCAAAGGCGTACACACATGTACAGCTTTTGAGAGGATCAGAGTTCTCAATCTTTGTGCTTTGAAAGACAAGAGAGTGGCCAGACCAGTGATATATTGTTTATTCAGAATTTTTACAACTTCTGTCTGAACCGACTGATGTGGCACACTGTTAGTCATCACATTCCTGGACTGAAAAAGCTCTTTACCTGAAGAAGGTAAAGAAGCTCTTGTGCATCTCTTCCACTGCCTGAGGACAGGCAGAAGAGTTGCACAACCTGGGAGAAGCAAGAGGTGTTTGCTGGCCAGAGCCCCTTGTGAAACTCAGCCCAAGCAATGGCAGGACCTGGCAGCTCCAGGCAAAACCAACAGCCTCAGCCAGAGAGTGCTGCACAGGACTGGAGGGGCGAAGATGCAAATGCCAGACTTTTGGCTGGATATTGGAGTCTGTGGGAAATCCCCTTCCCTGTGTTTTCCCTGCCTCCTTCCTCAAGCCATAGTGGTCCAGTGCAGTGTATGCAGAGGTGTGATGTGCACAGGCCTGCCATGGCTGCCTACAGCCTACGCTTGCACGTGGTAAGCTACAGGCTGTACTTTATCTTTCATTGTTACAGTCTGTAAAGGGTGTAATACTTAACAGGAAAAGAAGCCCTCCTGTTAAGTCTTAGAGGAAATGTGAGTATGTAGTGAGACTAAAAGTCTCGGGAGATTTATTTTAAAATCAGCATAGTAGAAGACATCAGACACAGAGAAGAGATGTGGTGTGAAATGTATCAAGGAGTCAGGTATGAAGAAGCAGGGAGCTTTTCCAAGTGGTAAATTCAACTCAGTGCAGAAAGAGAATAAGGTGAAGGAATGGGTGGTCTGCGTTCAAGCTGTGTGGGAAGTAGACTGTAGATTAAGAATAAAAGAATGAAAGTTTTCTAATGAGCTTTCTTTAAAGAATCCTGGACGTTATGGATGGAATATTTTGTACAGGACAGCAAGTCAATGAAGACTGAAGATTGTCTCAGTTCTCAGGCATAGGTAAATTACTGAATCGACAGACCGGCCCAGCTTCATTAACCATAGGAGACAGAGCTGCAGTAGGCAGAAGGCAGAAGCTGGCAAGCAGGAGCTGCTGTAGTCCTTGCATTAGCAGCAGGAGGGTGGTTTTGTATTCTCATCCAGAAGCATTGTAGGCAAAGTCCCGCATTACATCCTTAATGACTGTGGAGCCAGTGTCCCACCTTGGTTTCTCATGCAAGGATGTCTTTTCCAGGAACAAGAATCGGACTGGAGATCTTGTATTAGATATAGTTGTCATGCTCAGTGGCCAGGATGCTTTCTGTCTGGAGCCTAAAATGCCCTCCTCCTCCTTGCAGTGGTGCAAACTGGCATTTTCTTTGTAGCATTTCCTCTGCTTTAGTTTTCTGGTATCTTTTGGCTATTTCGTATTGAACTAACCTTGGCTCAGGACTGTAAGTGGATCTCTATTCAGTACCCAGAGAAATCCGAAGTCCCATGTTTAGTTTCAGTTCCATGTGGATCTGTTCATTTGCGTTATACAGCTATGAAAGCCTTAGTGTCTACCCTGCCTGCCTGGCTGTCCCTTCCTAGATGCTCTCAACAGTCTTCTCTTCCAGGTCTGTGTTGTTACCCTTGTTCTTCCTTGCTGCCACATTATCATCTTCCTGATCCTCAGCTTCATCCCTTGGCCACTGCTACTGCCTCATGCTGGTTTTTACGTGCTCTCGGTTTGTCTGCTGTTGGATCAGAGTCCAAGTCACACTCGAACTGTCCTGGTTCTATTCTTAATTCATGAGTATGGTGTCACACACATGAAATGTGTTGATGGGATCTTACCTTTCTCAGGTGAACTGTGTGATATTTTGCACAGCTCTGTGTMACTGTGATGTATTACAAATACTAATCATGAACACAGTGAAGAAGGCAGAAGGCTGGAGAAAGAATTGCTGCCTGATATCATCAGGGCTCTCTTTTTAACTGGTTCCTTGATAATCTCATAGAACTGTCATATACTTACCAGCTTTCCCACTTTTTCACTTTCCCAGCTCTACCAGCTTGCATAAATAGATAACAGCATTTGAGGGCATGGAAAGTATTCACGACATGCAATACAATAAAGACAAAGGTTAAAGGTTATGGATAGAGAATAGTGGTAGAAAAACTGGAAAGTATAAAAAGGTGATACACTGAGATGCTGGTGAAGTGGGTATCAGAACAGACAGCTAGAAGGGAAGAATATAGGAATGGATGCCAAAGTTTCTTAGATTTGGCACCAAGAAAAGACATCTGGGAAAAGGGTTATTTTTATCTTTGGAAGATACTTTACTTTAAAAGAAAATGTACTTGCTCCACTACTCCAGTCATTAACAAATACTGGCTTTTACTGGGAAAAGGTACTTGCATTATGTAGGTGATGGAAAGCATCAGAATGTACCCAAAGCGTGAGGGGATCCAGTCAACATTCGCAACCTGTCATCTGATTGTTCTCTTATGTGCTATACCTAGTCAGCGTCAGTACCTAACGCGGAGGACCGGGTGCATGGCCTGCACGGTGCATGTATTGTCCGGTTGCTGCATGCTTGAATACGTCACATCTATTCCTGGTATCGGCATAGTACCTTACCTGGAAAATGTCTGCGCTGTGTAGGCTTACGCTGCATACTCGCCAGTTTGGTAAGTGGTGGGTTGCATGTATTGCATGTGTGCTGTGTAGTCTGTTCTGTATACAGGGGCTCCTGTAAAGGATAAGTATTCATCATTTCTAGTGGATAAGTTATTCTTCACTTCCCTTCCTAAAAACACCGCTGTGTAGTGCTGCTGGCGCAGAATGGCAGCTGCCTTTCGCCCCCGAGGTTGCTACCTTCCAGTGGTGCGTGAGTGATTCCTGTGTGTACGGTTCGTGAAGTGCTTTGGGATCCTTCTGGATGAAAGGCACTCTCTGGAGCTCAGAATATACTTACTATTCATTTACTGTCTGTTATTCCAGCCACACACAAACTCTGGAAGATAAAACTCGGTACCTTCCTACTACAGACGGGTCTAGCTGCTAGCTGCAGATAGCGAATCAGGACCTTAGCAAGGTGTTTGGGGGAGAGGGCAGGCTTAGACCCTGCTGTGATTTCAGCCAAGCTTATTCTGATACTCCAGAGGGGTTTGATATTTCAGTGGTGTTTCTGTTTTCCTCTGACTGTGCAAGGTATTTACATATCTGGTTCCCAGTCCCACTGAAGGCAGTTAAACAAACTGAGTCCACTGCACACAAAGGAAAGAACAGAATCGCACCCTGCCTGAGAGCTAGACCAGCAAGATGCAGTAAGGGCATTTTCTGAGGCGGCGTGAAAAAACACTCTACCACACCATTGTATACTGGCTGCAATGATCCATCTGCACCTGCCTGTTCCCATTTTTTTTGTCGGAGGGAGGGACGGGCCCTGGATCCATAGCCCGAGGCCGCCCACCTGGCAGGGCGGTGCTGAAGTGCCCTCCTTCAGTGTGGTAAGTTTAAGCAGTCCATAGGCTGCTTCAACTAATGCCAAAATTGGCTCGAACACATTCTCAGATACAAGGAGCCCAGACGACTCCACAGCAGAAGAGGATCTTCCTCCTGGTGCTGGTGGGATGATAGAGGAGAGCTCTAACTGTTATGAAGCTGTTCTAGGAGTGGGTGAGTACAGGGCTTGTGTCAGCTCCTGGTTTGTGCCATACACAGTGATGTGCTGGTGTTTCTCAAAGCAAAGTGCAGTGCCTCGCTTAGGAAGCGTAGGAAATCCTCACAAAATAAAATGGGTATGGACGATACCGATTTTAACTGGACTGCAGCTCTGAACTGTTCCCATAGTGATACAGGTGGAAGAGAAAAAAAGCAATATCAAATGTAGGAACCTAACCCACAGTTGCTCAGCCTCGCTGCAGTCAGCAGTAATGGCGAGAAGCTCAGGTGACTTGTCAGTCAAGCCTTACAAGAGGAGTGGGGTCCACTCTGCGGGAGTTCGGGGGTAAGTCCTGAGACTGTGCTGGTGAGAATGGGTGAGCATCCTGCACACCGGGAGCAGCCGCTCCCCTACTTACCCTCTACAGCCACTTTGCAGCTCCTGTTTTCAGTCTGTGTCCGTGTGTAATTGGTGGCATTGTCCACCACATTTGGTGTGCTAATTTATGTTACATATGTTCATAGTTTATGTGTCTGTGTTTATTTTGTGTTGAACTAAGTTATTTTCCTTTATTGTTTATGTTTTTAACTCTGTTAAAAACACTCTGTTTAACTTTTTGTTAATTTATGTTACTTCATCTTATGTTTGCAATGTATCTTTTTGTGAAAAAATCTAATAAAAAGAATATTTTTAAAATGACACAAAAATAAAATTTCCCCAAGATCTGCAGGGTAATATAACATTGAAAAGCAAACAGTGCTGGCAGGGTTAGGGCCCTGGCAATCTCTTTCTTCAGAAATAAAGTTCAGTGTCAGGACGTTGTTTGCCCACTGCCAAAGTTCTTGTAGTACTTTAGCTAAAAGGTAGGAAAACTGAGCAGTGCCTGTCAGCATGTGAAAAACCTCAGATTCAAGCTGATGGAAGTAGGGTTTTCTCATCTCCAGTGGAGATGCAGACCAGCCCCAGTCATCTGCTGGGGGTCTTACAGAGGGACGGGGCAACGCCGCTCCTCAGTAGATGGCTTCTCTTCCAGGAAGGTGATGCTTCTGGCTGGAACAGATTGGGCAACAGGCTGGGAAAAGGACAGCCCTGAGCACAAAAGAGGGGTAGAAAGTAAGAAGTGGAGTCAGCTATAGCAGACAAGGTCCTAAGCTGGTGGGTGGAGAGCACGGAGGGGAGCAGTCAGCATGAAAGCACTTTGGTCTGTATTGAGATGGCAAAACAGGGAGCGTGTGTTGCCATACCAGAATGCTTCCTCTCCCCCATCGCTGCAGCCACAAAGCTCCCTATGGGATAATCCTGCCTGGGTGTTCAGGTAAGTTGTTGACGGCATGCATGGGAGTGCTGGCTCGTGCATGCTGCTGGTGGTGAATGTCTGCATGTTAGATGATACACAACTGCACTCTGTGCCGGGCAGAGCATGTTAACATTGTGTGAAACCACAGGTACTGAACAAAACGAAACTCTCTATTAAAAATTACTAAAAAAAGATAGTTCACAGCCTTTACCTTCTCTCCCAACTGTGCAAAGTGCTGGTTTTGGTAGATAAAGAGCAAGATGGAAACTCTGATGGCTCATACAAGAGGTTTGAAAGCAGTGCTGTCTCCTTTTTTTGTCAAATTCCAGACATTTTTTTTTCCCACTTACTTGGCTTCTTGCCTATGTTAAATTGCTGAATTCTGCTTCATYAAAATAATTGCTAATTGCATTTTACACTTTAGTTTAGTAGCTGCTCAGCAAAGGCTCAGCCATCAAAGATGCTAAGCATCTCCCGTGACCTACAGGTTAATCTTCACTTCACCGGGCCTCAGTGAGAGCCCTGATGGTCTGCAAGTGCCGAGGTCTGGTCCCTTCCCTGACACGTACCCAAGCAGTAGGATGGGCCACATACTTGGAAGTCAAATTTGGGGGGGCAGTTTCATAAGGTTTATTAAGAATTCCCTGACATTTTCCTTAGGTTACTCCAAATTCAGATTTTACACTGCTTGTAAAAACTGAGGCTCCTGTCATGTCAGTGTTCAGGGGTAAAAAATACCATTCATTCAGCTGCACAGAGAGAACCAGACGTTACCTTTACCAAGACGTGGTTGAAGCTGCACGTGATCCTTACCTGAAAACTGTGTTGCAGCTCAGCTGCTTGCAGGGAATGAGAGAAAAGAAAGCCTTCCTGCATCCAACAAGACACACAACATATGCCCTACAACATGTGCCTTACTGCTTGTGCTATGCTGTTCGAGCGACAACAGTCTGGGTTTTTAATTGTCATAACCCTAATTAGTAGTGACAAGTATTCTGCACCTGGAGGAGTGGGGGTTTCTTTATAAGCTTTAGACCCCATGTAAAAAGTATACTCCTTACATCCACTCTAGTCTTGCCTTGAGTTATTCAGTGTATGCGTACGAGAGAGTAAAAGAAGCACCGTAGTGTGCTGAGCTTGAAATCATAGGCTTTCCAAATCCCCTGCCAGCACAACTTGGATGAAATTTCTCCTGGAAATACGGCAGGAGTTGTTGACATTTTCTTTCAGTGGGAAAAGGAGAGGTAGAAATGTGGGGGCAGCCGCTGGTTTCATGCTAAACAAAGACGTGCAGAAGGAAAAAATCATTTCTTTTGGTTGAACCTTTTTAAAGAAACTAGGAGTTCTTTGTGCCAAACTTTCACATCGTAATAATCCGAAACCTCCTCACTCGGTCAGAGAGCTCCCCAAAGGAATCCCGGCTGAGTGTTGGATGAGACCCAACATGACCTCTTGGGCCTGGATTTTTTTGGCATGTATTGCACCCAACAACGAACTGATTTAGCCGCCTCCAGCTTCTCAGAGCAGCCTTTCACCTGACTGACTCGGGCGCTCACGGCACGCAAGCCTCAGGGAAGGGTCGCAGGATCGCAAAAAATACAGGGGTGCGTCTCACCTCTGCCATCTCGAGGCAGACACAGGCCACCCTCACCTGGTCACCTGGATGCCTTTTTTCCGGACAGAGGAAAGCGATGACACTAAGGCACACTGATGCCATCCTGAACTGTTTGGCCGTGGAGGCCCTCCCAGCAAGCAGGGGCGAGTGGGTTTGGACGGACAGGCTGGGGGTCCTGGGGAGAGCGCTGGCTGGCTGGGGAGTGAGCCGCTGTGCCATCCCAAAGGAGCTGTCATGCCAGCCACGCTTTGGCTTGTATCAGTCGGCTAGCACAAACCTCTTCTGTCTCCTGCCGGACTTTGTTCCTAAGAAGCCTTGGAGGGCTAAACCAGAAACAGAGATGCCATGGACCAGCCCCTCAACTGGTGTAAATYGGCAGCGGTTCTCTGAAAACAGCTAAGTTATGTTGATTTACCTCAGCAAGTGGATCCTGTCCAGCATTTCCACCTGTGACACAACAGTTTACTACCTTGTTGTGCATTTTAGTGACAGGAAACAGATACCAGTTTTCCTAATGAAATGCAGTTTTTTCCTGATCCTCTTTTTTTTTTAATGAGAATCCCTAAGATGAGAGAATCCCAAACCCATCGCCTGCATCCCACCCACCTCCATCCCACAGATGTTCGTATCGCTCAGACCCACGCTGTGAGGCTGACGCTTGGCTCTGCGTTGAGTTGAAACAAAATCCCCTGCATCAGTATGCTGCAGTTGGGGGCCTCTTCGGTACCAAAGCCGAATGTTACACTTACTTACACCTCAGCGCTCCTGCTTGTAGCCAAAAATTTCACAGAATTAATCCCTGTATGTGATTCCAGGGATCCTTTTGCCATCTGTCTTACCACAGAGGTGGATTTGACAGCCAAGCAGACAACATCACTGCCTGCTTCTCGCTGTCTTAAAACAGGGCTTCTTGCTCCCATCTGTTTGCATGTACCCAGGCACGAGGCTGTTCGGCACTTCACACTTCCCTGACGTGGTTATCCTCCCGGACAGCGGGCTCCGTGCTGGGGACTCATCCCAGCCTGCAGGCGGGAAGTTTGCTGCAGAGCCAGCAAGTGGATCTGGGTTCCCRGGCTAACGCCTTTCCCACGAGATGGGGGAGCTGCAGATGGAGCCCACTGCTTTTGCCTGCGACGGGAAGCAGTCGCCACTGGGAAACCGGTGAGCGAGGTTTTGCTCTGCGCAAACCACAGCCATTGGCTCCATTTCTGATCTGCCGCCTTCTCCAGGGCAGCCTTTCTGTCAGCTGCCCCCTCCCCTCGGCCCGCCCTGGCACCGACATTTCCCCCTTACCCCTTTGGACACGTGCATGTCGAAATTGGGGCTGGATGTGGAACAGCGTTTGCTCCTCACCCATGCTGGACCCTGATGCAGGGAGCTGGCATACCCCCAAGCTGCCTGACTGTGAGAAGATAACAAGAGGAACTGCCTGTCGCAGATTAGTTAGAGTCTGACTGAATAGTCATTGTACAAACCCAAGGCTTACTTGTTTTTTTCCTCAAAGTATCCAAATATAGGTGGAAACTAACATTTTTTTTCTAAAACCAGCCATATTATTCTTCCAGAAATTAACATCCACATCTTTACCTTCTTCTTCCTATAAATTGGATTCCGGAACTGGTAATTCCTTAGCACTCTTTCTCTGGTATTCCTTAACGGCAGCAAAATGACAGCAGTGGTTGCAGCCCCCCAAGCACTGCCACGTTGCCCTCAGAAGACTTGGCCACCTCTGGGGGTGGCACAAGGCCAAGCTTCCCAGAATTGCACTTAAAAATAATGATGATAATTATCATAATCAAGAATTTGATTCACAGTGAAAGCAAGCACCTTTTCCTTAAACAGCAGCAGTGCTGGCGTGTCTGCTGAGCTCTAGGAGGGAGATGATCCTTCCCGAGCCGTGCTCTTGGTGCAAGCTCCATTGCAGATGGAGGAGCCACAGAGCCGTGATGATGGCTCTCTCGTCCCGGGCAGGACAGTCCGAATGACGACAGTGTTCCCAGCAGCCGACTGACGATGTACAGAAGCGGTCAGACTAGGCCGTGTGTGTTTGTGCAGCTGAGCAAATTATTTGGTAAAAGACACACATCTGAGTAACGGAATTAGGCTTCTGTAGAGAACTATTACATCGTCCTGGTACAGCCCTACATGGGAAGGGATTAGAAATCAAAGCGGGGCAGGGGTGGTGTTTCTTTTTTCTTAGAGTGTTAACTTGTTAAACAAGGCTTGTTTCAGATGACCTGCTAAATTTTACATTTCAAGTTTTCCTACATTTTGCACATACTCATTTTCGCTGTATAATCTGTTTCTCTTGCTCTTTGTGTGGATCTTTCTTTCAAACAGCAATTAGTAAGACTTTCTATTGCAAAGGAAATCTTGGCTAAATATAGTAATGCAGAGGAGGTTGTTTAAGATCTGCTAGGTATTCCACGGCTCTCTGGTATTCCCTGGATGTTTATTTCAACCAAGACCTTTTTTTCTTGTAAGAAAAACATCATTTTTCAAGAGAAAAGCTAACCAAAGAAACACAGCAATTGGTGCAATGCATGAAAAAATTTTTCACTATTGGATCAGTAATTGCAAAGCCATCAGTATCCCCTATGGGGATATACCCTTCCTACTGTCTGCAAGTGGAGAAGACCTGCTGTGGGTTCTCCCTTGCTCCGGATGAAAGCAGGGGCTGCATGGTCTAAGCCAGTGAAGAGATTCAGATGCGCAGGTGACCTTCTCCCTGGTCCTTGGTCCTGCCAGTCAGTGGGAAAGCTGATGTGGATGCCAGCAGTGCACAAGCAAGGCTGCCACAGCCACACGCCTGCATGGTGGCTTGGAGGAGAGCATGGGGAAGGCAGGGAGGCCAGGCAGGAGTGGACCAGCAGCGACCAAGGAGACAAGAGACTAAGGAGCGGGCAAAGTGGGGTGGCAGCAGGGCAGGGACAGGCTAAGCTAAAATCACTTTTTCCTAGATCTGTTTTCAGTGGATGATGTGCAAGTGATACTGATTCACAGGCTGTAGGAAGGGCATCCCAGCTTTCGCTGCAGCCTCGGGTTTTGCAGCCCTTCCCTCCCTGGGCTAGTGCCCTGCATGGGAGCCGTGGCCTGGCACTGGCAGGATGGCGCTGGGCAGGACGAGCAGGGGTGAGCGTAGGACAGGGCTTTGTTTTGACCAGTCCCCATAACAGAGAAAGGAAACATCTTCATGAGACAGTGTGCCAGGGCACAGCTGACCACCTTGAGCGATAGCCACCTGGACATCACTAGCCACAACCCCTCCTTGCCAAACCACCCTCCTGGGGCAAAACCACAGGCACCCAAAATGCTGGGGGCACACTCACCCCCATCGCCTGCCTCCCTATTGGCAGGGCTGGGATGGGCAGCCACGTACCCCGCTCTGGGGGAGGCCCCCGCCCCTCACTCGCAGCCAAGCCATCCCACGGCATCACTCACGCCTCTGGGTCTCTTCTGTCTGTCTGTCTGTCCTTCCCTCCAGGGAAAGTCTCTGGCGAGCAAGCGCCTGACGGGCCTGATGCAGTCCTCCTGACGGCTTCAGCCGGCCACCCCGCAGGAGAGACACCCGGGACTGCCGCCGGGAACGGGGCGTTTCGGGGAGAGGAGGTCCCCGCGGGGGAGAGAGCCTGAGCCAGTGCAGGCAGAGAGCCACGCACCGGGGGAGCGCCTCTCTTCACAGTTTACATCGACACTTTCCTACCTGTACAGCTTTGTAAGGACGCCGAGCTCTGTGCAGGTGCTTTGTTTCCGACCAGGGTTTGGAGGAGCACTCTTCACTGTATGCAGAAGGTCGACAAGGCAAGGGCTTGCTGTCTTGTTATTTAAGGAAACGGACCCAACCGCAACTTGGAGAAAGAAGACCTGAGAGAGATTGGTATTTTTCCTTCATCTCTTCTCTCCCTGGCACAAACATGGCTGTAATAGATGGCGCCGCAATCCCACTTGCTCCCTTTCTTGTGGCCGTCTGGATCCAATAAAATATCTGCTGGAAGCTGCTTCTCCTTTTCACAAAATCTCAAATGTATTTCTCCTGCAGATTCATTGACTTTAGCTTTGTTTTTCTTTCCTATGTCTCTCATGCTTTAAAGCAACGAGAAAAAAAAAAGGCACTATTTAAGTTTGTCACTCGCTGTCCTTCCAATAGCATGTAGCATGTCCAGAGATGATGGCCAGATCCTCAGCTGAAGTCAGGAGCGTGTGAGTGGTTTTCATCACCTGAGGATCTGCCCCATTGAGTCAGACTCCGATCTCGGTGCAAATCCTCTGATGCCAGCGGAATCGCTCTGCATGTGCGTGCAGTGCAAATGTGATCAGACTCTGCCTGATGCTCAAAAAGTCATGTTTTAGATGTGTAATGCACACACAAACACACACATGCGGTATTTAAAAGTGAGTTGGTTTATATTGTATTTGATTTCCTATTTATTTAAGGTTTTGCATACTTACTCAATGATGGATGTTCAAGCTTTACTCCAAGTAGATAGACTTGAACCACTTAGAGGAGACTCCAACTCCAATCACAGAGGGCCAAAACCTGCTCACATGTATACAGGGAAAGGCAACTCTGATGTGGGCAGGTGTCAAAATTCAGTCTACAGTGAGGACGGAATTGGTGGAGATGGGACCGGTGGAAGCAGGGTGTGAATGGGCAGGGCGCTGGGTGCCAGGTAACCCTTCTTGAACAGCAGCACACCCAGCTGTGATATAAAGCTCAGATAACTGACTCCACTGAGAAGCACCATTGTAAGAGTGAAACTGTACCACTTGCGGAAATGAGCTTCCACTAAAACTCGTCTGACCTACAGCCCATGAATACAACTGCAAGAGATGACCCAGTAGCTTGTTTCAGACTGTTGGGAGTATGGAGGTTAGGATGAGGACAGAACTGAAGTGACTTTAATTAAAAATCCCACATATACTAGCTGCAGATAGGAAAATGGACTGCATTCACATACAGTATCTTGCCTATATATGAAAATTTCAAGAATCGGTTGACTTAGTGCCATAAAACCTCCTGTATTTTGCAAGCAGTTCAGATCTGAAGCGTATGTGAAAATAGACATTTCTTGGTCTTCTTCACTCATGCCAAGGCAAATTGGCTTTTTGTGCAGGTGGTAGAAATTGCTATATGGCTACAAGTCTGCATTCCTACCTAGGCAAAACCATCTAGCTAAGTAGACAGCTGGCTATCAACAATATTCACTTCTGAGGCAAGTATTATTCTAATATCTAAGGCCTACGTATGTACAAAATCAGGCCAGCATAGTTTCTGTCAGAAAAAGGACCTTCCCTCTTTACCCATGGCATTTCTCATTTTGATACCTCTTTTTTTTTCCCCGGAAAACTCCTATTATCGATTTTACCTAAGGTCCATAGGACCCTCTACACCTGCATGAATGTACAGTAGAATATTGAGTATGATATTTGTTCTTTGCACATGCCTGTTCCCATAAACAGCCAGCTGAGGTCTTCAGGCTAAATTCGTCCTACACATACATGACACACAAGCGAGTTCCAGGACTGCAGAACCATCATGGATGTGCCTGTACATTCATGTGGTGTCCTGCCTCTGAAGGGAACATTTGGTCCCCTCCAAATTGTCACTTAGCTGTCCTTGCAGCTCACCTTGCTCACCCAGCCAAAGGGTCCCCTCGGGTAATAGCAGGTCTTTGCGTAACAGGCCTGGTTTGTCCATTCATGCACATTCATACGTGTCCCTTTATGTCATCCCTAGGAAATTGCGAAGGCTGGCTCTTCTCAGAGCCTTGCTGATGGTGTTTTTATCTGTGTCAAACCCACCATTGCCACACATCACTGGAGCTCTGTAAACCAACAGCTGCTCACACCCCAAGCTACTCTACTGCCAGTGCTGCCCAGCCTCTAGGCTGAGGCATTTCCAACGGGAGGTCTGTCCTGTGAACCCCCAAACTGATCTGCAGAGCATTCCTGAGCGGGATGTATACATAAAGCATGAAACTCTGGTGTGTAGCAAGGAGCAGAGACGGCAAAGTGTTACCAGGGGGTCTCTGCTTTGCAGTGAGTCCCTGACACCGGGCAGGTCTTCTCCTGGGGAAAGGATGGGGTAGCTCCATGGAGGTACTCCTCAGCGTCCTGCAGCATGGGGGCACACATGGGCAGGACTGGAGGATGCTGGCGGGTGCACGGGACAGGTGGAATTTGGGTTATGGTCTGTTAGGGAGCGGCAATGCCAGACTTTAACTTGGAGATGTGCCGCTGCCCCATGAGCGAAGCACCCTGCTTTGTCTTTCCTGCTCCGTTCCTGCAGGACGGTTGTGTTGGCTGCCGCAGTGTTTTGCCTGTGGGGAATATGCTGTGTTTGAACAGTTGAGTGCATGGAGGGAATTTTGACAGACACCGAGAGCATGCATATGGGTGTACATCAGGGGGCCTGGATGCTGAACAGCTTGCCATTTAAATGCACACTCGTGCAAGCTAATCTGCTCAGTAATGGCTAACTGAGCGGACAGAGCTGCATATTCTCTGGAGAGAAGAAACCTCTGCTCCTCATTTCCTGACTGAATTTCTCTAAAACAAACATGAGAGTAGACAAGGCCTCCTCCAGGGAACACGTATGAACTGCTCTTCACGTGTCTTAGTTCACATATGATGATACTAACATGTAACTACTTCCACATGAACCGCATCCTTGAATTATTGCTTTTTAATGACATTGCTTATTCCAAGTGATGCTACTCTTGTACACTCACCAGTATCCCATTGAGTGTTGCAAGCAGTAATCTGCTGCTTTATAAGCATCCCATGTCTTCCAACTACCTCATTGTCCTGAAGAAAAAAGATCAGCTTTCCACCTCTATTTATGTTCTAAATGACATTGTTTCAAGGAAAGGCAGTCTGGAAAGCTTTTACAATGTCCATGCTGTGCGCGCTAGCTACAAAACTTCCCATACGTACAGGGCTATGGCTGTGAAATATGGCTGTACACTGTTACATGGATAATAGAGTATCCAGAGCATTTGTGGCTATTGTGACGAAATGGCACCAGGACAAGCACTAGGAAGGTTCGACAAGCCTGTGCAGACAGCGTTAGGCTAAAGCAAATGGATTAATGTACTCTCAGTATAACTCAGCGCTAAGATCCCATAGAGTACTATAATAAAACGGTAGCAGGGCAGCCATAAAAAGTGGCAGTAAGCTGACATAATAATACCAGGATAAATGTAGCAATAAGGTAACACAGGCCGCTGCAGTAAAGTAGCATTTTGATAATGCAGCAATAAGACACAACAGGACGCTGCAGTAAATCAGTTTGGGGAATAAGGCAGTAATAACGGTGTGTGCGGACAAACGGTGGTACATTTGTACCAGGTACTGCAGCAATAAAGATAACACAAGGTGTCCTAGTAATAAGTTACTACAGTAACAACAACACAATGCACTGTAAAGTTCTATCAGGATGCTTCCATGCTGCAGTCAAATCCTACAAGAGGTGGCAGCGAGACAATGAAGACAAAATATGCCCCATTTCGGACAGCAAAACGTGAGTCAGTTTTCTGCATGGTAACCCAAATTCTGGAATGATCTCAGCAATACCAATCCTATCACTCCCTGCTTTCAGGGAAGCTGAGGCAAGAGCGTTCCCCCATCCAGTCTATTATTTTGGTCTGAAAATACAAAATTGACTCACTGTCTCTTCAGCCAAATTGTCACAGACTGTGGTGAAGTTCTTCAGTTAGTCCTTACTCAGGTGAAACCCCGGTGATTTTAGTGAGTCCTTTGCCTTGGAAAGGATTTGGCGCTCTCATCTTCTGGCATGGGTGATGCTTTTAGCCTACAATTATTTCTGTTTCGGGGTGGGGGAAGGGGGACCCAGGTACAGAACATCCGACTGTACTGGTCTGTTTCCTGAAATGCACAAATAAATTGAGCATCCTGGAAAAGTCAAAGCAATAAGGACCAAATCTGTTCTGTCTGTCATGCACGCATGCGCACRTGAATAATCCTGCTGTAATCAGTGCGAGTCCCAGATGCTTCCATGGGCAGGGCTTGGCCTAACCCTGTTCTCAGTGTCTCCAGCTGAGTGACAGAAGCAGTGTGTCTTCTCAAGGTTTTTTTTTTTTTTATATTATCTCCTTTTCTGCTTTTCCATTTTTTTTTTTTAATTTAACCTCACCTCTGTATGAAACGTCCTTAGGAAAAAATCAGTTTGCCATAAGACAATATGCAGCACAGTGGGCAAAGAATATGTGTGTCCGTTTGCTGTCTTTGTACCCTTCAGTGGAGGGTAAAGCATTCTGGAAAATAACCAGCAAACACCGTTACACTCAATAATCATCAGGCATAAGGGTTTAGTCAAAGCATCTATGTCAACAGCAAGGCTTGAATGGAGTGTGTGTGCTAGATAACAAGATGGTCTCCTGGGAAAAGGATGTAAATAGGGCACTACTGCAGACTCCTGACTAGCAGGAGCAGCTCACAGCTGGCTCTGGCTCCTTCAGCCAGTCCCAACAGATAGGAATTTTCTGCACATCTTTCTGACCCTTTGCACAACAGCTTTGCTATCCCTTTATGTGGCTTCCTCTGTCTCTAGCTGACTGTGCTCAGTTCAAGTTTTGAGCAGTGCTCTGATACGCCTTGGCTTGGCTCTTGCCTTAAACTCCTTGGCTTGCTCTTATTGTGGTTTAATGATTAAGCAGGATTATTAAAGTAAAGCTCACAGCAGGGTAAGATAGGGTAGGTTATCATGATTTCGTCATTTAAGCTGTGAGCAATTTTGCAGCTTCTCGACACTGTTTATAAGCTGAGATGGAGAACAAGCGAGGCGGCTGCTCAGCAGAACAGTGAGCTGGTGAACAATACGCTATCTTCATGCCCATACGTACTTTGAACTTACTGGTGAGGAGAAGTGCTTTGTAGTGAGAAAAGTAATCTCACGGCAGGAGAGAGTCAGACCTGATCAACTTTTTCATGTGATACAGATTTTGCTTTGCCAGCCCCTAGCATCTGCAAAGCTCTCAGCTAAGAGCCAGCAACCTTCTAATCCTGCTGCTAAGCATTTGGAAACAAGCTTTTCAAAGGCTGTCTTTACACAGCAATGCTATTACTTGAAGCCTTTTAATGTGAATTTATGGCTATTGCCACAAGTGTCAGTGTGGTTGCCCTCTCGCATTTGCAACAGGAAACTGCGGATTCACCCCACACAGAGGGTGGATGTTAGTGGGCAGAATTTAGGGAGCAATTTGCAGGCTCGGGGCTCAAATGAGTTGCACATGAAGGAGTCTAAAGCTGTTTGAGATGGTCAAAAGTGCCCAGGTCATCTACATGGGGTTGACAGCAATGACACTGGATTTACCAGTGCATTCCTGTCTGGGGACCCAGGAGATACCCTGAAATGTCTTGTGTGGCAGAGGACAACTCTCTGTGGACAATTGATCCCTCAATATTGCTATCTGTCAGCAGAGATACTAAACTGAGCTTCTCTCTCTCATCTTTGGGGACTTAAACCATGCCATCCTTCCATAAATAGTAGGCAACAGCCAGCCCTGAGCAGCACCTTCTAGGGGTGGACTAGGAAATCCTCCTCTGGACTGGGATTTCAGGAGTGATTGTTCCCTTTTGGATGCTTGTCAAGATTTCTCATGTCCATCCACATGCAGGTTATTCCCGCATGCTGCATAGCTTCATAGCCCAGCACCATGGGTGTCTGATTCTTGTCATAATTCAGCATGAGCCTGATGCCATGTGGATTAAAGCACACCAGATGATAAAAAATTCAAACGATGCTTTATACAACACATCATTTCCCCTAAAAGTATCTGGGATTCTGAAATGCCACACTCTGCTTTTCAGAGGTCATTTGGGGCCAAACATGGAAAAATTAGGCACTGTGGGGTTTTCCTCTACAAGGAAAAAATCTGAAGGGCCTCCTACCCCCATGGTGTGATTGAAGGCATCCAGACCAGCACAGCAAGTTCCGTCCATGGGGACTTGCCCAACACCAGAGGCTCACCGTTTCTCTCCAGGGCCATGTCCCCATGCTGGCAGAGGGCAAGCCCTGGGGGACAGGTAGGGGGACGTGCGGCTGTGGTGGCCGGTGCAGGAGGAGCACAAGGGTGGGTAGAGGTGAGCTCCCAGAGGGTAGATGGGATCTGTGAATCCCTGCTGCAGGGGACATGAAGCATCATCCTCTAGTGCTGCCCCGTAGTGCGCTGGTAAAACAGCCGGGGCAAGGGAGGTGRGAAGAAGCGTCCCCTCGCATGAACTCGCTGTCGACCGCCCTCCCAGCACAGTGGGAATGTGTCACTGCCGCTGAGTATTTTTGGCCTCACACAGGCATGGAGGCCACTCAGGATTTCGGCTTTGGACACTTGTGGGCAGGGCTGGCGGCCAGCTGGCCAGTGTCGGGGCGCAGCTGCGCCCGCTGCGGGGAGCGCCCGGGTCGCTGCTGCCAGGGCTGCAGGGAGCGGGAGCCTGGCTGCCACAGCCTGCGCCAGCCTCCCACCTCCGCAGGGGGATTTAACCCTTCCTGAGGCACCTTCCAGCTTTTGCAAACACGGAAAACAAAGGCTTCGCTCTGAGCTGGAAAGCTCTGTCAAATCCCGGGGGGGGTGTTGAAGCCACCTGGTTCCCCTCAGCCCATGTCCATGCTGCTGTCAGCTACGCTCTCCTCTGTGACCCTCATCCCTTCCCCTGGCACCAGCACCCTGTGAAAGGCTCTGCTTTCCCCAAACAAGCTGGGAAGCAGCCCGTCAGCAAGCTGGGTGAGCTGCCTCGCAGGAGAGCAAGACCTGTGGCTGACCGCAGCTCTCGGGTTTGAAAGGTCCCAGAGCTGAGACGTGTTTGCAGCCCAAGCTCTCCTCTTCAGCAAGATCAACCCATGCACGCCTGTGCAAGTGAAGCTGCAGAGCTACGAGGCGCGACCGCCAGCGACCCCGCTCCGAGGGCTGTGCCGCTTCCCAGACCTGCCTGCGACCCCCCCCACTGTGCCCAGCCACAGCAGCTCGGGGCCACTGGGCTGAAGGGAGTTACACGCTTTTGTCCTTCAGAGCATCTCTGTTTTCTGTGTGCCATTTGCCTCTGCAGGACTTGTAATCTTTGCTGGTTTTGAAGCAAGGGACCAGTACAGGCCAGGGAAACTGATACCTTCATCAACTAGACCCCCAGCTTAGCACACGTGAGAGTCCATCTTTAATATCTTGGGAATCAGACTGAGAAGGTTGCCATGTGCAGTCCTTTGTCCTGCAGGACAGGCTTAATTGCTTTGTTTATTTGCCTTCAAGCCATCCTGCAGCTCTGCTCATCAGACCATCGGTGCTCCTCCACGTGTCATGCTGCTGGCACACCACATCGCTGTTACACTGGATCTTCCCTGCATCCCGTTGCTTCAGCACCTGCAGCTCTCAGCTGCCTTTCCCCCTCGTCACTCTTCACTCTTGTTTTCTCTGACCCCCTCTTAGAGAGGCTGGTCTGTGCAGCTCATGAAGGGGTTGTCAAACTGACATTTCCCTGCTTAAGCTGGCTGAAGAATCAGTCTCTTCACTAAAAGAAACGCTCCTCAAGGGCTGCCACATGTAAGGCTACTGAGCTCTATATCTGCTCTGCAATTACAAAAACAGGGGGAGGGGGATGCGTACGTGGGTTTGGACTCACTCCTCTCTGAATCTCAGCCCCACAGCGCAATTTGGCCTGTGAGCAGGACTGGCACATCCTGAGCTCAGGCACTGGCAGCACCTTGGCAAGTTTGCAGCATTTGCCTGCACACTGTGTTCAGGACTGCTTGGCTGTTCTGTCACCTCCGGGACAGCTGAAATCTCTGAAACCATTTTCTGTATGTGTGTCTGTCAGTGCAGCTGCATAKTTGTTTATACAGACAGCAGCAGGGAAGGCCTCAAGTCCTTCCCTCAGTCGATGGCTGATACCAGATGTTAGATCCTCCATGCTGGGGCACAGACAGATTTTGGGCATGGTCTGGCCAATTCAAGCTAACTAGAGCTTTCCGCTGTCTAGAAAAAGCTTGTCTTGCCAGTACCAGAAAGGACCCTCAGCCAGCCCTGCTCATACACACACACATCCAACACATGGGAAAAACCCATCTTTCTGCGCTCAGTGTGATGRATCATCTGTTGTGGGCCACCTGCAAACTGCAAGCCCTATCCTGTAGCCAAACTCTTGAGCTTCTGCATGTCATGCATTTTGGGTAGGTAGCTACCCTACCCAAAATGCCTGTCCTCCTGTGATGATCTGCCTCTGGACACAGAGCCGTTCTGCCGTGATGCCGAACTCTGCTGTGCCCTGCCTCCCCCTCTGCAAAACAGCCCTCACAGCCCTCACAGCCCTCACAGCCAAGGCCGGGCAGAGCTTAGCTGCCTTCTGCCATCCTTTAATTAGAGAGTTGTCAGAGCCTTATGGAAAGCAGCACAGCAAACCACAGGCTTCTAAAATGTGGGAGCAATGGCAAGAGCAGCGGTAGAGCTACCTGCACCTCATAGGAAATGAAATTGGTTATGTGGGTTTTCTCTTTCTCACCCTGGGTATTATTGACCTGCTGATTATCGTGGCAATTTTGCATCACTGTAACAGTGGTTTGGGTATGACCTTTCGACTCATCTGCCAGGGCTTTGAGGTTTCTAATGGGTCACAGGAATGATGTGCCCTGGCTGCACGTGAAGGGACGTGGATCAGCATCCTTCTCTTGGCTCCCTGCCTGGCCATCGGGGCATGGCTGCAGCCCACTCTCATGGGACTTGGCCTTCCCTCCCTGACCTTCTCTTCTAACCAAGCAAGCAGGTCCCAGAAAACCTGAGTGTGTTTGCATTCATCTCTGACATGATGGATTCCCCCTTCCTGGAATCAGCCTTGGCATAAATAAAGCCAGTAAAGAACTCCCTTCACTACCAATAGTCATGGAGTCATAGATAATAAAAGACCTGGCAGCTCATCTTGTATTGCTCCCTGTAATCAGCAGGATTTTACCTACTGAATATTCACCAASGTTGCTTTATCTAGCGTGCCTCTGAAATCTCCAGGAATGGGACCTTAGCAGATGCCCTC
The DNA here is from genome assembly GCA_035582835.1 of Phoebastria nigripes. NCBI lineage: Eukaryota > Metazoa > Chordata > Aves > Procellariiformes > Diomedeidae > Phoebastria > Phoebastria nigripes. The sequence continues at coordinate 928,175 of JAYKAV010002787.1, forward strand.
AGGAACACATTTTTCCATACTTGAAGCATTCTTACTGCAAGGAAAAAAATAAATGTCTGATGTACAACATAAAAAGCCATCTCTGAGTAAGTTTAAAAACAGTGAGAGCCATCTGTAGGCCACAAATAGCAAAGGTGTTCAGCACTGTAGATTTTTTCCCCAAGTATTTCCCTTAATGTATTTTTTTGCATTGTCTTGAGTTTATTGCACTTTGCATCAACATCCACTCTCCATCGTGACACAGTGTAGATATTTGTGGACTATCATGTCTCTTTTCAGCCTTATCCCCACCTCAGACTATAATGGCTGAGGCTCTTCTCATATGCCAGTTTCTCAAAGATTGCTATCAACTTTGCTGCTTTTCTCTTTCTTTAAAAGATCACTCAGGAAAAACACAATAATGTGAAGACAGAAGGGCTGTGCTCATCCATACGGCACAATTACCCAGTCATTTGCGTAAGTGAGGTATCGCCCTGGCATCGTGCTCTTCGTGGCAAACTACATGCGTGTGTCACACGTTGTGGTGTAACATATTTGTTAAATCTATTTATTGCCCATCTTTGACCACTTTACCTACCTTCATCCCACATTGCCATCTGTAATGTGGCTACCACCCCCCATCCACTCTCCTGAGTACCTATGGAAGGCTGCCAGGAAAATGGTTCCTCCTTGTCTTGCCAAATTCGGAATTTCAGTTGCAAATTTACCCTAGCAAGAGTGCCAAGGGGAGACAGAGTCAATGCCAAACCCGCTCCAGCTTTCCTGTTGGGAACATTTTCAATTCTGTCACAGTAGCTGAAAAGGGGAGCTGACTCCCAACAGAAAGGGGTCGTGCCCAGCACTGCAAGAGGAATCAGCAGTTGTGCCCAGTCCAGGAGGAGCAGATCGTCAAAGACTTTAAATCTGTAATATCAGTAGGATCAGAAAATAATTCTATTATTGACACCCATGACATTCTCAAAACCCTGTACATTTGTCCTCACAGAGACTAATGCACCTGACTGCAATGAGTGAAGGTCTTTTTGAAAACAGTTCCAATAAAATGTGTTAAAACCACCTAGATCACTCCTGGAATCATTTTTCCACAGAACGGGCTTGTGTAATATCCACAGGGCTTTTTTGTTTGCATGTAATACAACCATCCTGCAGTTAGAGAAAGCTTTGTACAACACTGTACCATCATGCCTGGTCAATACATACATATGTTCAAGCAGATATTTCCAAAGTCATGTAGGGCTTTCTATGCACAAGTTCCCCATGAAATAAGGCAAATGTGTTTTTTCCTATACTATACCCTGCAGGTGCTCTTATCTGGAGATAATATGTGCTCCCCTCAGTGCTGTACCAGCACTGCAGCCAGGCATAAGGCATTGCTGAGATTACCAGCCTGCTCCTGGTGACTCATCCCAGCTGAGCATTTGTGTGGGCGCGCACTTGAAATGATCCAATTTACTTGTTCCGCTGAAAGACCACAGGAGGACCCACTGCAGTGGGGTCTCTGCTGGTGATACGTATGGCAGAGGGAGCAGAGTTCGACCTGGTTCAACGGGCTTCATCTCAGCGGGGCAGAAGTAGGCACTCCACTTTTAGGCAGATGTTAGATCCCCACAGGAGAGGAGGTTGAGAAAGAGGTCACAGCGAGCCCCCTTCCCACTGTCTCTGTTCCCATCCTTGGAGGCAAGGACCCAGCTGATGAGCTGGTGACTCAGAAAGTCCTTTGATCTTCCTGGCCTGCTGCCCTCCCACCATCTCAGCTCCCCTGAGGCTGCTGAGCTCCTGTGTGTGTAAATCTTGGCTATCACCTCCTGCCTCTCCAGTGTGCTTGGATAATGGCCTGGAATACAGGATCATTTCTTTAAAATAGCACTTGCATCAGGGATGCAATTTATGATCGTCATGGAGGGGGATACCATCATCCATACTAGGCTCATTACCACTACACAACAGTGATGATGGGAGACGAAAACGCAGGCAGAGCACAAGGTGTTAACCTCAAACACGCTGAAGGCAACATGTCCCTGCCCCAGCCACATCCTGAGAGGTCACATACCGGGTGACACACCTCCCTCCAGGGCCAGGTGGGGCCATGCACGCTTGCACCTCACAGCTGGGCTGCTTTGAGGTTTTACAGGGAACTTCAAAGTACGGTGCAGACTCTGTGTGGGCCCAGCGGAGGGGCAAATTCGCTCCCAACAGGAAGCATATCTCTACCCCTTCGGCTAAGCTGTAAATTTAAAAGCAAACATGAATTGCAACTGGCTGTTTTCAACATCACATGCCAAAGAAGTGTCAAGGTCTGTGATACCAGGCAGAAATAGTGCCCAATATTAGAGATGGAAAATTAATTTCTATTAGCCTATGAGCCTGTCATTCCTGGGCAAAGTTGTCTTTGACGACTTCCATCTCTTCTTGTGTTAACAAATTGCCCGCAAGTAGATTGCAGTATCTCCAAGATTTATTCACTATTTGAATATACTTGCCAAATATTTACTTGCCAGAGAGTATTCCTGGAGAAATTCTTGATCTGCAGCTCATTCGCAAAGCGGTTGCTACTGGCATTGGATAGTTGAAATTCAGGGAGTTTTGCTTGGACATGCAGATCACCTGGAATTGTCTCTGCCACCCAAAAATAGGAATACAACTGTTACAGTGGGGTTTGCTCAACCTTTCTCTGATATTTGTTCTAATTTGACTGTTTCCAGAAACATTCCTCTAAGTCACGTTCTAACTCAGACCATTCCTGGAAAGAAAAAGGGTGTGAAAACAGCCAAACCTAAATAATTGTTTATTTATTTGCTCAGAAACTGTAGTTGGTGTCATTCGCTTTGTTCTGGACATAGGGGATGCACAGGGTTATATCCAGCTGCAGGGTARGTGCCTACAGTATTTATGAAGCTAAAACTTCCATGAAAGTTGTCAGAGTCTCCTTGTTTGGGCAAAACCAGCAAGCCTGTATTCCAGCCTTGCCACCCAGGTGGTTTTTCATTTGGACAGATAATAATTGTATCTCAAGGCTACTAGAAATAACCAATCCATGATTAAAAGGCTGCTGGTTTTAATGTACATAGAAAAGGCCTACCACTCACTTTAAAGGTATACAATAAATCAAACTGCATTTTCTTGCCACTGGCTAGCGCTTTATTTCTCTGAGAGTTGGCACCACTCCAAGACTCAATTTTTAGGAGGCAAAGAGCAATTGTTGGCCCCCTGGACTTCATGGAAAATGTGATTAATTATTTAAAAAACAAAACCAAAAAACCAGTTCCTTCTGTTAAAAACAAGCAACATGTCAGTGATTTCAATCATTTCTTTTGTCTTATTCCATCCATCCATCCATCCACCCTCTACTCAAACTTAGGACAGGCACTTTGGGAGGAAAAGGACCTCTTCTCCCAGCATCTTGATCAAAAACATGTTTTTCCTTAAGTTTCTTTGGACTTAATTCTGTGTTTGTGTCTTAATCCATTTGTGTGCCAGGCTAAGAGCTATTTTGAAACTATGTGCATGTACTGCTCATGTTTTACTGGAGCAGCCAAAATGAACTGACTTTTGATATGTGATCAATGCCTACTCCCATTTGTTACACCATTCATTAGAGGGACATAAGATACAGTTTTAATTAGGGTTATGCTGAACCAGCAGCTGAGCTCTTGACATTGCGATGAAGTTAAGTTTCAAATAAAAGGCTGATACCCATGGCCCTTCCCTGGCAGAGCTTCTTCTGGCTGACCTAGACCTGCTTGGTTCCCAGAAGGACATGGCAAATCCTTTGGTTAGTACAGATGTACAGCCCTACCCCACTTACCTGTAGGCAGCTGTAAACGGCCCAGCATACCCCTTTCTCCTCCCYGTAATTAGGAATAGATATGTTCTTTGTCTTGGTCTCTAAAATATATATGCTGACTGTAAACTAGGAGAGCTTTCACAGAGACTCCACCGGAAGGCCACCAGGCTACATGGCTGTTGCATGGTGGAGCTGGCTTGTTTGTAAATGTGGAGGATGCAGATGATACAGTTGATTATACAGCCTTGCTGGCTGGAAAAATGAAAGGAGCAGAGCCAGTAGACCTAGAGTGACCAGTTCCCCAAAACTGAAAAGTATGTAAGCAGACCCCTATCTCTCAGGGCAGACCTGGGCAGGTTGGGAGGCAGCAGTGTGATACCCTCACACAAAAAAAGAAGTTAGGCAGCAGATAAAATGGCAGAGTTAATGGTGAATGAAGAATGGTGAAGAATTTCCTTAGCAGTGGAGGCAATGTGTCTTCCTGAAGTTTCCCTTACCCTGGGCTTGTTGGAGGACTTGCCGCAGTTGCGTGTTGCAGTGAGAATATGAATGGGCAGTATCTCTATAGAGTACGCATATAGCCTCCGTAGGTTCTTTCATGAGCCCTCCCCAGCAAGGCACCTGCTTTCTCCTTCCTTGAGTGGGAGCCAACACTGGCCACTCCTGCTTTTTAACATTGTTGTGGTTTAACCCAGCAGGCAGTCAAACACCACACAGCCACTCGCTCACTCCCCCCTCCCCTCAGTGGGATGGGGGAGAGAATCAGAAAAAAAAAAAAAAAAAAAGTAAAAATTCGTGGATTGAGATAAAGACAGTTTAATAAAACAGAAAAGGGAGGGAAAATAATTATAATAATAATAATAATGATAGAATATACAAAATGAGTGATGCACAATGCAATTGCTCACCACCCGCTGAGCGATACCCAAGCAGCCATCGCTGCTTCCTGGACCATGCCTCCTATTTATATATTGAGCATGACATCACATGGTATGGAATACCCCGTTGGCCAGTTGGGCTAGCTGTCCCGGCTATGCTCCCTCCCAGCTTCTCGTGCACCTGGCAGAGCATGGGAAACTGAAAAGTCCTTGACTAGCAGACTACTTAGCAACAACTAAAAACATCAGTGTCTTATCAACATTCTTTTCATACTAAATCCAAAACACAGCACTAGGAAGAAAATTAACTCTATCCCAGCCGAAACCAGGACAGTATCCACCCCTTATTCTATACCATCTACGTCATGCCTAGATTTCATATTTTCCAGTACAGTCTAATTAATCACCACCACTTTTCTTATATTTTGAGATAGATAGATAGATATATACACACACACACACACAGAGATATCATTCCCTTTGTCTATGGGCCATCCCTCTAAAATGTCCATTGAGTTCATTTAGTCCATGACTTTGGGCTCCATCTATCATAACAGTCTTTCAGGGCAGGGGAGATGATGTGTGGTGTTGGATTGTTGCATGCTGAAGCCAGTTCTGGTTCCATCACCGCTGCACTTCATTTGGTTTCATCAAAGTTCATTCTTCATTAATCTGGGTGATTCTTACTGTAATACCGTTGATATGGCCTATAGCAACCATAGAAGTGATGACATACAGTATTATATAGCAATTAACATCATACAGTTCAGTTCATTGGCTATTTTCACCCAAAATCAAATCTCCTTGAGGTACACATTGGACTTCCCCATCCTTTCGCATTACCCACCAAGTGCACCCAGGTCCTTGAGCAAAAGCAATCCCACGAATGGGTTTTCCCTTGCCCGAGGCAGGAGTAACCCAGACTGTCTTCCCCAGCATATTTTTAATGTGCACTACAGGGACTTTATCCCTGTCTACAATATGTAAAAGTTTTGATTGGGCAGGGCCAGCTCAAATGAAAGATCCCCTGGTGTTGACTAACCAGGTGGCTTTTGCTAAATGTGCATCCCAATGTTTGAATGTCCCACCACCCATTGCTCTCAGTGTAGTCTTTAACAGTCCATTGTATCGTTCTATTTTCCCGGAGGCTGGTGCATGATAGGGGATGTGAAACACCCACTCAATGCCATGCTCTTTGGCCCAGGTGTCTATGAGGGTGTTTCGGAA
>JAYKAV010002799.1:0-84787 GCA_035582835.1 Phoebastria nigripes
TTTTTTTTCATTCTGTGAAAACATTGTTTCTCCAAGTTGGCCATGTGTTAACCTCAAAAATGTTAGTTTTATGGGTAGTGTTGCCCTCATAAAACAAAAATGAACGGATAACGCTTTAAAGAAGTCTGCATAGGAAAAGGAGTTTGAAATAACATTCTGCTCTGACTTTCTTGACTAATTTAAACTACTGTTATATTTTTGGTTAAAGGTTAATGTTCCTTTAATTGGCCTTTTAATCGTACATCTGTGTTTGGTTGTTGGGGGGTGTATCACATTGAACAACATGCCCTTAGCATTCGCATTTTTTCCTAGTAATCTCGGGGGATTCTTCGTCCTTTTCTGAAGCGTTCTATCTGAACTAATTGCCTCCATGCCTTGAACAGTTTTCTGCCAACAAATATGATAATATTTTAGGAACAATGTTAGGTAAATTCTAGCGTTGACTTTTAGATATTTTGAATAGCAGCATGCCCGAGCTTTCAGATGCTCTTTGGAGTGATTTGGGGGGGGGGGGGGAAGAAACTACTTTGATTAGCAAAATAAGATTTTAATAAAAATGTTAAACTATGTATTTCATTATATCATGTAGAAGTTCAGAGAAAATGATTGATTTCTTGATGCTTGAAGTTTATTTATGCCTTGTGCAGTACTATGCTACATTCTCTTGCATGGGGTAGTGCGTTAGTTCATGGTATTCACATTTTCTTTAGCCAAAGTGTGCTTGGACAGAAATCAATGGTAGATTTTACACTGTCTTTAACAGGAGTAGGATTTGTCCTATGGAGCTAAATATGAATATTGTTATGTATTACTAGAAAACAAGGGGGCAGTGAACCTCAAAAGGAGACATCTCATAGTGAAAGCATATTTAATTCATCTGCCCATTGGCATAACTGCTAACATGGGAATGTCTTTGACTTTATAATTGGAGTAATCAAAAGTGCTAGGAGACAGTCAAGTTAATTTGATTTTTTTCTTTTTTTTTCTTTTTTTTTTTCTTTTTTTTTTTTCTTTTTTTTTTTTTTTTTTTTTTTTTTTTTTTTTTTTTTTTTTTTTTTTTTTTTTTTTTTTAAAAATCTCTGAATACTGATGTGCTTGGTGCGTAGCCAATTTCGGTTTCCTGTTGAGAAGCATGTAGCTGCATTTTCCATTTGATTGTGTAGGTCTTTCTTACATTAGTAGGGGACAGAGAAATGTTGGAAAAGAAAGGAACCGTATTAGCAGGGAGTCTCAGTAACTTTGTAATGCCTGAAATAACTTCTAACTGACTTAATGCTATTTATCAGTTACAGAATAATAACCTCTCTGTAACATAATTAAAATGTGAATTAAATCATTGTCTGTCCAAGAAGATGGAAAACTTGAGAAAACTGCGTGGTAATTGCCAGAAATAGACCTTTTAATTACAAAAAAGTATTTTGTGGTGCATGTATTTTTATGCCTAGTAAACATCGAGCGCTTTCTCATTTTGGAAACCTGAACAGTTCTGCTTTATCTCACAAATTTACTGTTTGCTTTATGCATATGCTCTGCATTTATTATCTGAATAATAATACATTTATTTTAGCGAATATGGGGTCCTGTAAAATAAACAGTTTAATGCAGTAAATCATAATAGTAAGAAAGATGCAAATGAAAGACCTGCTCTAAAGCTGTTACGTTTTTCATTCCCAGTCATGTGGACGTCTACGTCTGTATATTTGTGCATGCATTTATGCCCACGCTGAAAAATTCATATTGCGCTCCGGAATGACATGGGATCGTGATTTCGTTCTACATATGTTTTCTGTCCACGTCACCGAGTGCCTGACAGTGGCTGTAAGTCCCGCTATAGGTTAGTTTATTACCAATCCACTACTGTGCAGTGTCTGATTTTTCTCCAGTGCCAAAACAGCCTCCAGGAAGCCACATGAAAGTTCGGTTCCCCTTCCCACGAGTGTTCTTAATTTATTCCAAAGTCGCGTTTCTAATAGTGGTCTAAGACTCCAGCGCCGTGTGTGGTTTTTAAATTATAGCAGCAAACCGCAAAGACAAAAAGTCCATAGCCCAGATTTTGCAGTTCCTGGATGTAAAGCTGACTGGCTTCCACCCTTTTCTGCTATGGAGAACTTTAAAAGGATTCTGTCAAAATAACTTAGGATCACAGTCTAGGTTGTGGAGTGAGAAATGATTTCTTGAATAGTTTGGAAATCTTGGTTAAATAAATGTTGTAAGACACTGGTTTTTTTTTTTTCTTGTATTCCCTATAACGTAGGTCTAGCAAACGCTTGCAGAAGTGCAGACGCAGCCTGCGTTCGGGGGGCTCGAGCTGCTCCCAGCCTGGAGCGGTTTTGTCCATGCAATGGGCTTTTGCACCTTTGGAGCTGGGGGGGTGTGTGTGTGTTGCGCTTGCAAAAGCTGCATCCRGGCTGGTGCTTGTTTCGAACCCAGAGAACTGCCCTGGATCCAAAATCCAAAATGGGAAAAGTCAGTGTTTATGGCAAGGGGGTCCATGTTTGCATAAAAAAACCCCCAAACATCCCTACACACGCTGCCAGAAACAGTCTGCTGAGTATTTAATGTCTTCCCCCCCCCACCCCCCCACCCCCCAATACATTTTTAAGACTAAAGGTACATTTCAAAATTGCTTTTTTGAAATTAGCAGTTGCTGTTCCAAGGAAAGCCTACTTTTACTGCTTAAACTTCATCCTGCGCTGCTGGAAACCCTCCGGATGCCAGAACAAGTGGCTTGACTTTATTGTTCCAGCGAAGAAAAGTGGGAGTTGTTACCTGAGCAGAAGAACTCGGCACGTAGGACATAACGCATATTCAGAAAATTCGTCTGAAGATTTTTTTTTTTTCAGTATTAGATTTCTTTTTATTAGTACGTTAATTTTAAAAGTGGTTTTTTTTCATGTAGACAGTGACTTGTTAAGACTACTATTGTGAAAGCTATTGCAGAGCTGCGCCTAACAGATGAACATTCTTTTTCTCTTGCCGTTACTGCTAACCTTGATGTCTGATGCCGGCACCGCTGYGAGCCCAGCAGTGCCCACGCTGGAAGAAGACGCGGCGTGCAATCCTCAGCAACACCGAAGGGCGTTTGTGCGAACCAGCATTTCTGGTGTGCGCTTTGAAATCACCTCATTGATGTAAATCCCTGAGTGAGCACCAGAGGATGAGAATCACGAGCTGGCTGGGTTATAATCCCCAAGCCTGTTGACTTGCAGGGGCTGATGCCTGCGTCCTACACCTCCCGGCGTGGCAGCTGGGTCGGGAGGGCTGGGGAGGCGCAGCCGGAGCGCGTGGCTGCAGCCCGGCTCTGCCGTACCTGGGGGAGCGCGGCGCGCAGGCGGCTGGCTGCGGATGAGGGATGAAACGTGAGCGAGGCACGCTTCTGTGGATAATTATCTGTGCTGTTGGTTGGTGTCAACTTTTAATTCAAGTTAACGGTGTTACTGCGTGACACTTGCAAAGTTATATTTAGACCACACTGGCATGTATTGCTTGCAGGACTTTATTTTTCTATTTTTAATTTATAGAAGTGCTCATCTTCACACATGGTAACGTTTTCTCATTTTCCAGTAATATAACAGTTTTGACTGTTACATTATACAGGATATTATGTATTACGTAGTAGTCTGTACTTTTCATAAGAGCCAGCTATTTAGACGGGGTTTCTGCACTGAGTTTGACTATTTTTTGAATGGTTAATTTAAACGATCTTAATACGTGTTTTTGACTCTGCTGGGAGGGACAGATTAACAGCAAAACCTTAAATAATAGGTAGCTACATACAGAATGAAGTGCATGGCTTCAAATTAACAACATTAATTATCAACTTCAGAAGAGAAAATTCCTTCATCTGTGCTCTGACTCATTTATAAAGTTCATTTTCTTTTGTGAGAGATAGCACTGTAATGCATAAAAGATGCACCTAAATATTTATCATTTAGGCTGCTGTGGTTTTGCTTCTGCTGCGTGCTCGCTGGAATAGTACAGAATTTTAGATGAGAGCTTGGTACCCATTCATATTTCTGTACAATAGCCATGGTGTAGGATTAAAGAAAGACCACCTTGTTTGTATCCTTATTAAGCTCTTTTCTCATATCAGTTCAGTTTATTACATCCTTATGAGTTTTAATGTACAAATATTTAGGAATCCAGTCGTTTAATCACAGATGAGGAGAGGAGGAATTCTGAAAATGGTTTAAAGGTGATCTTAAGTTGGGGGCTGTGTGTGCATGTGTAAATACTTGTGTATGTATCGTTACAAGTCCATACACGTGCTATATGAGACCGGCTTTCCAGTCGAGGGCTTTGGGTGAACACATGTTCACCCTGCCCACTGCAGGACCAGAATACTGCAGGCAGTTCATGCTCTTTCCTTCATACTGGCTCTTCTAGGTGATGGTCTGGTCTGGGAAGATAAATCACATTTGGAAAATGTTTCAGCTGATCGGGCTTTACAGCTCTGCAGGCAGAGTAAGTCATGTTTGCGAGGGCAGCGGTGGGCAGGAGCTGAGGTCCATCAGCACGTGGACTCATCCCCAGCCTGCTGCTTGGCCCCTGCTCTGCTGGGGGAGGTTTGGAGCCCGTCCTGACTTCTCGYGTGTTGTGACAACATGAACTCTACCCACCTATTTTACAAAGTGAGAATACTAAATAGCTTTATTTTTATTTCAAACTTTTCAAAACAACCTTGAAGTTTGATGAGCGTGGTTCAGCACTGAAATCCAGAATGGCCAAGGACGATATTGAAACAAATCCTTTAGAMAACTTTGCAGTTTTAAGTAGCAATTACTATATTTTTGCTTCTTCCCTTTCTTTTCACTTGCGTTCACACCTTGGCTTGATGTCTCTGGGCTGAGGACAGTGAAACCTCTTTGTCTACTTTGGTGTAATTTCTAGTGAGAAAATCAAGCTGTTCATGGGAAAACTCTGCAGAGAGGGTGTGTAGGGAATGGTGAAGTTAATATTTATTTAGTTTGCATTTTAATAATTACTTTAAGAATGAATTTGTTTCAAATTTTAAAGAACTCTAAAAAGTAAGCTCACTCGTTCTTGGCAAGGTGGCAATTATCTAGACTGTGTTGCTGATCATAGGGTGGTTTTTCTCCCTTGGTGGTTTTTTTTCCTCATTTGGGAAGGATTATTTAAAAAGAATGAAATTTCATTTGAGCTGACAAACGTTCCTAAGAATTAACTTTTAAAAKGTGTGAATATAGGTTACTTCTTTAAAGAGGATGACATTGTTACATTTTTAATTAATGTAAAAGATGCGTCCTATAACTTAGAAAGCTGTATGAAGACTTCAGGTTTTGACATCTTTAAAATAAACAGGAATCACATTTAATCAACCTCAGCTGTATTCCATATAAGCATGTATTTGGAGAATGGAGTTTGTTCTTCTGTAGCTGTTGGCTGGGAGGTGTCGCCTTCTCTGCAGTCTCATGTTAAAAGTTCTTAAGAATTAAGATTTTAACTTAAGGTGCCCTTCTGCTTTGAACAGTCCTGCTATGGTAAGCAACCTGGATGAAGCAGGCGTGTTGAGATCAGTTCAACAGGACTGCTTCCGAGCTGAGTTTTTAGTTTGCTGGCTTAAAGCTGGATGTCCATCTTCGATACCTCCACCAGTCCTTTTAATACTCAGCCTGTGGTCCATTGAAAATGGGGGATGAAAATCCTGCTGGGCTTCAGGTGGCTTGGAGAGCATCTCCCTTGTCCTGCCCCATCCCGGAGGCATCGTGTGTGTACAGGAAAGCGAGAGCTGAAGTTTTCCGAGAGGGGAGTGGTGTTCAAGAAGTGTTTCATGGCTCTCCAGCGATGGAGATGAAAAGCCAATTCCTTTCTCAGACATCGTTTCGGAGCRCGGCAGGGCTCTGCGGGGAGCCCGGCGTTGCTTTGCGTGCAGTGCAGATGTTTCCACCTCCAGAAAAGGGACGCTGCTGCACCTCGGAGGAGATGGGGCCTGGTTTTGTGGAACGCGTTAGTGCTGTACGTAGGGGTGGGTTTAAAAAGCCAACAAATTTAATGCTCTGAAAAGCAAGACTGAAAATAATAGCCTGCAACTTAAGCGGTAGAAAGTACGTTCTCGGTGACGGTTGGGTGGCTGGAGGAATCGTTTTGAGTTCCTGAGGTGTGAAATGTGCAGTGCTGAGGGACTCGCTCTGATCTGCGGGAGGGAAGAGAAGAGGGGCTTTTTCATCATTCAAGAGGAAAAGGGGTGTCTAAAATCCAGAGGAGCACGTTCGCCAGCAACTAGCATCTSATAATTTGAAAGTTTAACCCTATAACTGCTACCTGGAGAAAACAGAAAAAATTTGAATCACAGAGCTACGGTGGCAGCCCCCCGGTTTGTCAGCCAAAACGTGTTCTTCCCAGCTAGAGTAATGCGCRTCCATGCTTGAACCTCCATGTAATTTTAGGTACAAGTATTATAATCAGAGCTAATCTGCTATTGTGCTTCAATTACTCTCCTTGGAAGCTCCTGTTACTGGTCTGGAGTAACAAGGGCTTTTTATCTCCATTCCCGAAGTAATGCATTGATGACATTAAATGGAGGCATTTGAGTAATTCAGCTATTCAACAATATTTTTTAATCACTGAAATCTCAGTTTTTGCAATCAATCCTCTTATCCTTGCTTTCTGTTGGATTGATGTAGCTGTTACTTTCGGGACTGGAATCAGAAGAGTTATCTTTTGAGTAGACAAGTGATTGATTTTGGGCATTAGACATTCGCTGAGACGTTATAAACATTTGTCTTTTCCTACTTTTGCTTTGAAGAGACCTAAAGCCTTTGCCAAACAGGTTAGTTGCCTCAAAAAGTTACCAAAAACATCTTTATATTTTCTTTGACATAATATTTTTAAAGGGGGATGGCCAGGCAGTTTGCTCTATGGAGTAACCTTTCCTCCTCACCATATGTGCACAACTCTCATTATACTCGTAGGAGAACTACATGTGCATCGAGGAGAAAAATAGGTCCCATGTGTCAGAGCTGTCAGGAATTTTTTCTTCCACTACATTGCTTTGCTTTCTTTCTACCTACAGGAACTTTGCAGTTTTTGCACCTTGTTATCTGCTGCCTGTCAAATGTCACATTTTCTAATTCCTTATTCTCAGAGCTGCAGCAACGCTGCGAAGGTTTCGGGAAGATTTTTCAGCGGTGTTGTGTGTTGCTCTGAAAAAACTGTGCCACAACACAGAATTTCAGCTTTAATAGTAGGGAGAGGAGAAGTCAGTAACATAAGCAAATATGATGTTATTTTTATAATTTGGTCTCTCCGTTTCTGAGATTATACACCTTTCTGATGTCTGCCTGACGTCTAATGTGCACAGCAGAGTTTCTCTCCCCTCTTCCCTTTGTTTAAAAATGTGACACACAAAAATCTAAGCTATAAATAAAAATCATCTCTCCCAGAATGTTTTAAAAGCTATTTAAAACATTAATATAAATAAAAACCAAGCTGGTGTTTATTCAGCATCTTTGCCCTCATAAGAACWTTAGGGGTCTTTTCAGATAGTAATGTATTTATGTAGGCAAGCTAGAGATAACTTTCAAAAGAACATTTGGCTTAGTGAGGATCTAGATTCAGTAGCAAAAATGAAGCTTGACGGAGGAGGAATAATGTCCCCGTGAGTGGAGGTTCAGTAAGTGCCTTTTGGAATGCACAATGGTTTTAATATTTTTTAAAATAAATGTGAATTAGTATAAGGCAAAGTTTTCCCTCTATTGTCAGTTTTCTCCATTTTGCTTAAAACTTTTATTAATCTGACACAACTTTTCCTATTTTTCTCTCTCTTGCTTTCTTTGCTGTTCTTTTTCTTTCTTTGCTTTCTCTTGCTTTTCTTTGGGAAAAATGTAATAGGATTGGTTTAAAAAAACCAAGTAGCTATAATTGTTGGTGTCGATCTAGTTATTGAACTAACTTTGGTTGCTAGTACTCTTCCCACTCTGACCTTGTTAGGCAAAAATGCAGCGGTTACTTTTCAAGCTTCTTTGTCCAGTTTTGCTGATTTGACTTCAGATTTTTGGGAACCAGGCGGTGGACAGGTAGGCTCCTTCTCTCTTTCAGCCGTAGCTGCGATTGCCTATGGAGAGGTGAAACCACCATATTTTAAGTTAAATCCACTACGTGACTAGTAGAAGAATTGATCTCAATTGGGATGGGAGATATTAGAAAAAAAATCAGTCCTTAGGAGTGTTATCCAGTGTTTGGACTCTAGATATTTGGGGATGGGGCATAAGCTATTGTTTATTAAATGCCTACTGTGTTTTGAGCACTTCATTAGTATGACTTAATCCTGCCTTTTACATCTGTTTTAATAATAAGCTTTTACACTTACTACTTAGCATCAAAATCCTTTCCAAAATGTGGCTGTAGTTTTATTGGGGAGGGCAGTGAAGGTCCTGCCTTCGGTGGCGAGATTGTAACGGCAGAACCTAGACCTGCACATCTGGGCGCTGCTGGCAGCGATGGTGCCCGTTTTTATTAATAAATAAATTAATTTCTGAATTTCTATGAATAATCGATGGCAGTGCAGCTTTGCATTGTATAAACAGTCAGTATTCCTGGACAAAGTGAAGTTCCTTCAGCGGTAAGCAGGGTGATTAGCAGAAAGTGTTTTCTAGATGGTGAGATGGCTGAAGGAAATCAGGCTAACAGAAAAATCAATAMAATTTCTGGCCCTTAATCATTGCTTGCAAAGGTGAGAGGTCACCCCCTCTGTAATAATGCTAATTGATACAGAGAGAGGCTGCATTAACATTTTGCAAGTAAGCTTTATTTAAAGTGAAGTAAATCTAACAGGAGATTTTATGGAAACGCAGCAATTTCATACATATAAAAATCTTTTTTTTTTTTTTTTTTTTTTTTTTTTTTTTTTTTTTTTTGTACGATACATAGTGTTTTAAGACTGTGTCTTTTAAATGCTGAGTACTTGTCAACCAGCTATCGGTGGAGGGTAATCCTGCTGCCTAAAGAAAACAACTTTTGCTGTGAGTGAGCTCATACATGAGAGCTTGCAGGATCGAGCCTCCATGTATTTAATGTCTTTAAGCTGCTGTTAGATTCCATCCATTTTTGGTGTTTTTTTATCTAGAAGTTAAATATTTGTGTAACACACACACATGTGCTCTTATATATGAAATTTCCTTGCCAAAGAAGGTGTATGTTAGGATGACAACAGCAGTCTATCGTTTACATCATTGTCTGCTTTAATTCGATGGCCACAAACGAGCACAGTGATAAACAGACTGATGGGTGCAGAGCACGACTGCAGGAACAGTGGTACCGATGATGTGTAGCTAATGAGGCATCATGGTTTTTACATCTTCTTAACACAGTGCCCATTTTTTCCAAGTGAGGTTTTACAACCCATAGTTTATTCTGACATTTTATGAACACGTAGAAAGCCCAAAGTTATTTTCTAAGGTTTGATACCCAAAACTTGTATAAGAAAAAAAAAAAAAAAAAAAAAAAAAAAAAAAAAAAGGCTTAAGCTACCTTCCCAGTCTGGCTAGTATGAAATTATTTCAATTAGTTTTCTCTAACATAAAACTTTAGAATTATAGTTTCCATATCTTAGAGCAAAACAGCCAGTGGTGTTATTTCAGCAACGCTTTTCCCTTCATCTGTTTTTCTACTTCTCCCTTTTCTGTCGAGGCATGGCTTAAGAAATTCCAGGAAGAAAGCATGGATGTGAGGGTGTTTGCCTACATCGTGGATACTTTTAAAAATTGTAATTTGGACTTGTGTTAACAAATCTTRGAAAATCAATGCAATTCAACCCAGAAAAATTATCAGAATACAAGCAAATTTATTTTACTGGGGGAAAATTACCACAGCTGTCTCTTCTAAACAGTGATTAAAAACTGGGARCAAAGTTTAAATTTAAGACTTGGGTCCTTACAATGTACAAAGCCTCTTGAGATCAAGGCTAGAGTTTTTGTTGCCTGCAGTTAAATTGTCCGTCATGTAGCTTTAGATGAGTTAAATCAATATCTGAAATCCTATATTGCAGTATAATTTAATTAGAATTGTAAATAATTTGGTCTAAATTGTAATTCATTATCAGTGCATTAAAGTATATCCATGTATGAAAAAAAGCTTTAACTACAGATTCTTTAAACCAAACCCTTTCTGTTCAGAAAGAGCCCTGGGAATTCAATTAGCTAACAGGATGATTTTGTTCTGTATCTTCTCTGTCAGCAACTTGCAGCATTTCTCAAAAATATGTGAAAATCTACTGTTCCTGTTAACATCTGCCACTTAACGTTTCACATGTTCTGCTATGTTATAAATAATTTATTATATCTGTATATTTTTATTTCACTGTAACGATTACATGCAGGGGATTATACTGCGAAGGTGCTATGTAGAGCAGAATTGGAGGGGTTGTTTTGTTTTCTAGGTTTTGTAATAGTGTTGTAGGGCATAAATCCCAATCCAAAAGGAGTCCATCGTGATCTTTTAATTGACTTTTGAAGTGATCTTTTAATTGACTCCTCTTAGCTTTGAATTCTTTTATAAAACATCATATATTATTGATATCTTTTTGTTCCACATCATTCCATTGGCAGTCTGTAGCTGTTTCCCAGTTGACTAAAACAAAGAGCTTCTTAACATTGAAGCTGCTGTGGTTTTCAGATATTATTTATTGCAATGATCAGTTTTTTCTTTGGGTTGTTCCATGTTTAACCTAATTGCTTTTTAGTTTGAAACCAAGGTTTAAAATTATTACAGTTCCTACAAATGAAAAATTTCATTCATCCTTTGCCCTTGCCTCATAAAACTATTTAAGAAACCACAAAGAGTTGGCCAAGAACTCTGAAATGATAAAATTCATTGCAATATTAGAGAATTTATCCAAATCTACATGTTGATTTTTAATACTACTAAATTAGATCCATCTTTTTGTATTTACAAAGAGAAATCTCCTTACCCACCAAAGCCATTGCTGTAAATCACTTTCCGTCCGTCTGGCCAACACCTGATTGCACATGCTATCACCGGGAAGGTTTCAGCACTGTTTTTTATTATTTAATGATTGAAATACTTTTTTTTTTTTTTTTTTTTTACCTGCTCCCAAGGTCCATAAGATTCATAATCGTTTGGGGGCCAGTGGAGCTGCAATATTTCCTTTCACAGTCGCTCCTACTCCAGTTGCGAATGGTACTTGCAGGGTAACTAATATTATTTCCTCCTCCTACACTTTCCTTTTCCTGAAGCCATCAGATAACCGTTTGTTTGTTCTTATGTGCTCTTGCAATGCGCTCTGCAACTACGGTTTCTCAACTGACCAGATTCTCTTTCAGTCTTCACATGCTTCTTGTTTGGGGGGAATGCCAGGGGGGATTTGGTTTAGAGATTGTGCTCCCTCTTTATCCTAAAATCTTTGTTTCCTGTGCCTTGCTCTTTTGCAAAGGGCGTGTAGGAGAGAAAGCTGGCTGCAGTATCCTTAAAAACCTTAATAGAATAAAAAAATCACTAGGAAGTAGTCCTATATATATGAGATTTTTTAGTATATCACACGCGATATTGGAAACTTATGAAGCTTTCTTCACTGCAGTTGGAAATTGGGAATCTGATGAGCACAATAATAGTTGTATTTCATTATTGTCTTTAATGATATACCTACAGAGTTTTGCATTAAGTAATCTTCAGCACTTGAATCAAATAATAGTGCTTTTCTCTATATATAGTTTCTGCAGACAATATGGTAGAAATATTTACAGCAGTGGAATCCCTTACATTACTTAGCTTCTGGACACAATCATCAAATATTTTAGCAATCCTCTAAAGATTCATGTTGCTTAAGATCATGTGCTCTTTGCATTTTATAAAGTCTTTCAAAATGAGAAAGAGAAAAAAAGAAAATGGAAAAAATATGAAGAAAAGTAATATAAACTTTGATGTTCAACTTTGAGATTACCTCTGGGAATGAAGTGTCATCTCTTGAAAAAACCTCTTGAGATCAATAAAATTATGCAGACTTGAACATCTTAGATGAAGCATTTTAGGAAAATAAGCGCAAAAGAAATCTTTATTTTGGCCTTACAATTGATGATACTTTCCTTAAAATATCTTTAAATATAATATAAATGGTTGAACAAAAAAATACATTATCCTTAAACTGAGATCACTTTGCATGCACACGAGAGCATGTAAGACTATGTGTAGTACTTCATTTCAGAATATAGGATGTCTTTTGTCTCTAATAAGGAAAAAAAAATTCAACATCATATTACATGTTTTCATACAGGAATGAGCTTTCACAAAAAGTAATTGTGAATTCAGTCAGTTTTTCCCTTCTGCATCAGTAAGAAACATTGTTATTAGAGTCCAGAATCTCTTGTATTTGTCCTGATACTATTTTACTATTCTTTTTAGTTAAATTTTCAAACTTGTGAGCGGTATTACACATAATCCTCATTTATTTTTGTTATTTTAACACTCTCAGAATCTGTTCTGTTCTCCTGCTGCTCCACGAGCAACTCTCCTTCCCTCCACGTTGTGACAGTGATCCAACCAAAACCTTGCTCTTGCAGTCTTTTTTAATTGATACAGATTTAAAAAGCTGGAGTCCTAAATATTGGTTTTGGTAACTGGATGACATAAAAAGCATAACCTATTAAAGAATTCCCTTCCTTATTTTGTTACACTAATATATAGAATTTAATGTGTTTTTTCCTGTGGATTTTTTTCCACCGCTTATAAATTTAAGCATTAGTATGTGGTACGGACTCAATTTCCTCATAGCTTTTATGGATTTAATTACATTTTGGGGCTTAATTTGGTTTAAAAAATCCTGGTTTCCACACTTGTGGAAACTGAAGAAAATCAATTTTTCGCAGTTTCTGCTCCTTGTCCAAACTACCGTGGTGTACAACTAGACTTTCTAAAATCCTACTGAACCTTTACCCTGTTGCTTTTTACTGTCTTCATCATACAAGAGTCTATAACCAGATATACAACAGTATATAACCAGGCTATGACATACGCGTGTGTGAAAGCAGCTTTGCTAATTACAAGTAGAATTTGAAATATTGTTTGAAGCAAATATCCGGAATCTTGAATGTGAAAACCGGTACCCGAATTTTTCAGTTCTTGATTCGCCTTAATTTGGGAATGGCAGGGAGAGGGCTGCTGCGGCTCGCTTGAGGCTGTTGGGTAGTGAAGTGTAAATGCAAGCTCCCCCCTTGAAAAGCTGAATTCAGTTTTGTTTGTTTGTTTGTTTGTTTTTTTTCTTATTTCTTTTCCAATCCACTATAAGTACCAGAAAAGCTTTTTGCTCTACTGMCATTGCTGATATCCTGAACGAGCAGTGAAGTCCGTA
The DNA here is from genome assembly GCA_035582835.1 of Phoebastria nigripes. NCBI lineage: Eukaryota > Metazoa > Chordata > Aves > Procellariiformes > Diomedeidae > Phoebastria > Phoebastria nigripes. The sequence continues at coordinate 13,322 of JAYKAV010002799.1, forward strand.
GCTCAGGTAATGCCCAGTGTTTATGAAAACTCACRGATTTTTAAAGTTGTTTGGGTATTGGTTTTCCAGCAGTAAACTGTTTTCTGCTGCTGGTAATTCTGTTGGTTGTTTTAGGCAGTCTTTGTATTTTAATTTTTATACATGGTATTAAATAAAAAGTGCATATGCCTTATTTTCAAGCACTAAAAAGTTCAGCCTTTGGCCCCAGGACCTGACCCATCCGGGCTGCAGCAGGACCGGCTGCATGCCCCTGCTTTGGGCAGGTACGACTGCAAATGCAACAGCCTTCCCCTGCCCTGTTATTTTTGCATCGTTCTGGAAGGCAGCAACATACAAACAGCTCTTTCAAAACACAGAAGCTGTTCTGATACCATGTCACAGAATTTCACAGGGTTATTTTCTTTTCTTTTTTTTTTTTTTTTTTCTTCCCCTTTTTGAGAAGCAGGCAGCAAGTGGTACACAGGCCAACTGGGATACTGGGAAAATACTCAGCATCCTATCCATTATGCATGGCAAGTGTCCTTCATGCTGTGGGACACATCAGCAATTTCAGACCTTTCAGCAGCTCCTCCTGTGGTCCCACTCCTGCCCGTCTATCACGCAGKCTGCCAAGGTTGCCCCATCTCTCTTTCATTTGATATGGGCTGAGAATGACAGGCAGGGGAGCGAGGGCGATCGCAGCCGTCGGCGGAGCGGCAGGCGGGCGGTTGGGACTCCGAGTACAGCTGCTGAAAGCTGTCAGGATCTTGCCAGGTCATCCCCTAAATGAAGATCTTCCATCATGGTCTTTCTCCATGGCTGGAGACTTTTCCAAATCCACCACGTGCTTTTCCAGAAGCCCTGAACAGAAGTCACTGTTCGTAGGGATGAAAAGCATGGCAGAGATTTTCCCTTCTGTGCCTTCGGCATTCAAAGGCATCTCTGTTTCGCCTCCTCCCCTCGCGCCCTGCTATTGTTCAAAGCCTTCTTCRTGCGTCCCTTTACATCGTGCTCTCACACTTTGCTTTTTTATTATTTATTGCGTGCCATCCCTTACGTTCTGGAAAGTTTCCCCAGTCCCGCTGGACAGCCATACTCCCTCTCTTTTCCCCTATCTCCCCCCGATCCCCCAAAACTCCCTTTTCTCAAAGAGCAATTTCAAGTGAGCTGTAAGATTTCCCCCACCGCTTCCCCCATGTCCTGGTCCCCTTTATGTGCCATTTGCTACCCTGGTAGGGCAAAGCCGTCTCCTCCTCCCTATAAGAACAAGGAGAGGGATGGCAATAACAAACCTTTCCACATTGCCAAGAATCTTGATATTAGCTTATAAACCACTCTGTCCCCCCMAAAAAAAAGGAAAAAGGCAATTTGTGTTATTGTATTATTAGGGATATATACTATTTTTTATGTTGTAATCCAAGGCAATAGTAGCTGGCTACCTGTGTGCAGTTTCCTTCTAAACTTACGATATAGCCGCAGGACTTTTAATTGCATTTGAAAAAAGCAAAACAAAAAAAAGCCACCCCAAAATACCCAGCCTACATGGTGTGCTGCGCCTGTGTGCAAGGGTCTGTTATTGCGGCGGCCCAGGAGCGCGGAGGGAGAGAACGGTGTTTTCAGTCCGGCGGGGCAAACTCAGACTACACGTACCCATAAAAAGAGATGTCTTGTCACAAGACATTTATTCATTAAACTGCATTTATCCTGCCTCCCCTATTCACCCTGGAAAGTAAGCTACTATGCGAGTAGTCCTATTTTTAATAGGAACATTCATAAATAAATTAGCCTCAGGGGAGGCCGGGTAAGAGGTTACATCTGTGGTTATAGATGAAAGAGAGTTTCATGAGGGCAGGATTATATTATTTGCTGCTTGGTTATGTATTTCTGCACATTGCTTTGCAACGCACAAAAGTCCCGACTACATCAGCATTGAGGGAGGCTTGTTTTGCAGCTGGAAATCCCCATTTAAAATACTCGCAGTACACAATCGTGCACTTTTGCTGGAAAACGGGCACTTTGTAGAGTATTTTTTCTTCCCTGTGTGCCCCAAGGAGGTAATGCATTTGCTGATGATAAACCCAACAGGTGCCAGGGCTGTTGGGTACTGAAGCCAGTTGGCTTTTTGCCGGCAGGCTCACAGTGGCTATATTGTGTCTCTAGGTTTTTGTGTGCTTCCATGTCCTTATGAGGGATGGTATAACCCAGTTGAAATACATACTTAAACTCCTGAGGGATTAAGTGTGTTTCCTTTGCTTTACAGTTCAGAATTTTACAGTTTCTTTGTTTGGGAGTTCTCAGATTGCTTAATGATTATTTTCCCCCCCCGTTTTGCCCAGATGTGTATAATAGCAGTATTTGAACCTTACTAGGTTTGCCAATTTTATTACTCAACATATGGTATATCCTTTTATTTTTGTCTAGTATATCATTCTTCTGCTGAGAAATCCCTTGGTACATGCTTTTTTCTTATTATTCTTCAATTGTTAGGTTTGTAACTCTTCTGTACTCTGAAATTCAGCTTTTTGCTAGTGGTTCAAGGAGACAAAATGTCAGATGTTTTGCTTCTGTCTGAAAAGTATTGTTTAAGCTGTCACTTACTGGAAGTATAATGATAGATTAATGTTAAAATAACCCCTTCCCCCACCTCCCCAGTAACCTATTGCTTTCTGGCATAGGAGAAAAAGCACAGGAGAAGGCGCTAGATGAAGCAGGCGCTGCCGTACTGCATCAGTCCGGGAGCACGGGGCGCATCCGTACCACGAGTGGCTCCTCCATGGGTCCAGCGCTGGCGATGCTGGAGAGCCCAAGCTTCCTAGCAAAGAGGATGAGCCTGAACAGGTCTGCTCAGCCAATGCTGGTGGTGTTTTGGGGTGCACCTTCACCCCCAGTCTAGCTTCTTGCAGAGGTGTGGGGATCCCCGTTTTCTTCCACCTCTAAAACATTCCCAAAGCCTGAACTCTCCTCTCCTGTCCTCTAATCTTGGCCACATGGGGAGGTTAGAAATGCGACTCACACGGGCAAGTTTGATTTCCCATAAGACAAAGATACATCCTTTGGTCCGAGCATTATATATGCATTTTAAAGTTGTTTATGAGTACATAATATTCTATCCAAAACCCTGCATGTGTGGCTCATCCTTGCATGTTTATTATGTATTTATAGTGACCAACGTTTGCAGAGAATGTGAGCAGGGATTGTTTTCCTGGTAGGCTCAGGATTGGATTCTTTTGCAGTTTACATCTATATAACTCAATTAAATGGCATTAGGATAGACTTACATCAGCTGAGTTCTCAGCCCGGAGTCCAAACATAATTCTTAATAATGATGGTTTTACAAGTGATTTTTCTTTATAAAATTTTATTAGTGTTTTCTTCTGAGTGGTTTCTTAAGCTTTTCTTGCTTTGTAGTAAAGTCTGCCTGTAAGAGAGTTCAGACTAAGAATATTTTGTTTGGGAGTGAGTAAGAGTCTCAGAATAATTTGTAGTCTACTGAAACTATCCCCGATGTACTATTCGCATGATAAGTCTTGTATAAGCTTCCCAATTCTGTTGTAAAGACACAAATAACTTGAATTCTATAATTTGTTTCCCACGCAATGGGAATAATACATGGCTTTCTATTGGCAAATATTTTGCTAATGTTTGTATCTGGGTTTGGAAATTATAAATTGCTGTCTGATGCTAATTGCCGTTAATAATAATAATAACAACCTCTCAGGTAATCTTCTATGTAAAGAGGAATAAAAATAATTTCCTTAAAGCATTGCTAATATTTGCAGTGGAATGGTTGTCATGTTACTATATGCCTTGAGAAAAAGGATGAAATTTTGCATGGCAGCTAACATAAATGACAGTCATGTATCAGACAGGAAGACCCAGTTTAGAAAAATCCTTTTGTTTTCAATTGGTGTAAAGACTAGGCAGAAGAAGTTGCCCACTGTGTTTTGCCATTAAAATATATAGTATCCAAAACACTAATAATATTCATGCATTTTACCTGTAGGAAGGGGAGCTGCATATTCAGGTCCTGTGAATTAATGGGGTGTGAATCGTCGTGCGTCCTCACGCACTAATACTGTGACTTCACCCCCGCGGGACGGGGCTTATGTGCCGCACAATATAGCATGTCTTCAGGGGAAATCATTGCATGGTCCCATAACGCTCATACATAAGATTTAGGTTTTTAAATAGTAGCCCAGAAGACCCGCAGGCAGTAACCCTCCTGGAGCCCAGCTTGTCTACCTCACTGGGATGAACGGCTTAAACTGGCTTCACTGGAATTCAACCATTGACTTCCCAACAAGTCCAGTTATTTCTGAGCTGATGCTCAAACCGCTGAACTATCATCCCCAGCGTAATTAATTCTTAACCTTTTACCATAAATAGGTCGGCTAAGCTTTTGGTTGGTAGACTTGGGTTATCCTGTCGGTGATACTTATCGGTATGTCTGCTGACTTTACTGCAGTTATTTCCACGGCAGATACTCAGCGTTGTTTTCTTGCCAGGCTTTTCTTTCCTACAGGCATTTAAATTAATAGCTGTGAATGAGTGTGGCTGGTTTGCTTACAAATACTCGGGATGAGATGAGCCATAAAGACAAGTGGTGGGTAGCTGGTTAACTTTTTTTTTTTTTAGCATAATTCAGGCAAATGTGTTGTTGAGGCAGAGAACTTGAATCCAACGTGTATTTTAAAATAAAATAGGCCTTTCACAAAGGCACCGTATTGGGGCAGTGTAACAGCGTGACTGTGAAATGTGGGTTTTGTGGTAGTGATAAGTGAGAAGGACCAGGATCGGCCATTTCCTTAGCTCAAGTAAAACTTTCCGCATTGAAATTTCTTCTTAAGCTTCTTTCTCAGCATTACTGCTAGCCTGAGAAGTTTTACTTTGCCACTGGAGAGGCACCTTGCGTGTGTTYGGGTCAGGCTGAGTGCAGAAAGTACCTGGCACTGCGCTGCCGGAGCCCGTGCAGAGCTGCTGACGCCTTTCTCTAGTCCCACGTATTAATTTGTCAGCTCCTCCGGTGCATCCGAGCTGAGTATTTGATTGAACCTGCTGTTACAGTTGAAGGAGTTTAGCATTGCATGAGCATCACACAGGATATATTTTTTGCTCTGATCATAAGACAAAAGATATTTCAGTACGTGTTCTGTGTTTAATGTGCCATTTGGAAGTCCTCCTGCCTAGCCCTGTGAACGGGGAGGGTTTTCCCAGCTCAGATCCTCGGGAGGGCTCGTCCTCAGGTGCTGGGGCAAGTGCCAGCAAAAACTTGGGTAGCACCACAGCTCCTTCCTGGCTATTGCCACCCAGCGTATTTTTTTTAATTGACTTGAAATGGGGGGGAAGTCCTTAGAACTTTATAAATTCAGAATTTATTCTGTTTAATATAACTATACATTTTATACTATTATCTTTTTAATTAGAAATGTTAGTGGCTGCATTTGGTGGGGACCTAGTTTGGGTTGCAGTTGTCTGAATTTTGGTATAGTTTTGTGTGTGCATAAGTTGAAACCTGTACGAGCGATGCATTCTGCTAGGAGACGTTAAATTCCTGTCTGGATATTGGTTGGTAGTACATAGTTTGTCTCTGATAAGCTTGGGGTTTATTAATAATGATGCTTAGATCTCACGTGCCCTGTGACAAGTCTGGAAGGATTAGTTTCCTCTGCTGAGTATACTCTTAGATAAGAGCGTTTTTTTCAGATTTAACATATTTCCTTGTGAGGATTCCTAACCCTGACTGTCAATTTGTATAATTTTAAAAACTTCTGAAAAATACCCAAGAAGATTCATCTTCTGTTCACAATTTCATTTTTATGATGGGGCAGCATGCTGGGAGCCCAGCGTAGTTCTAACCAGCGCTGTTCCCATCCGTGCCGGTTTTACAGCAGACGTTGCAAATTGCCCAGTGAATTTATGTCTCCCCGAATCCAGCTTTTCTTCTCATTTTCAGTAAATTTCACACCCGTTGCAGTCTCCCCACAGATTACTCAGTAATGGACGTTTATGGGAACATTCACAAAAATAATAGAAAACTTGCAAGTTCCTGGAAATGCCTTCAGATTTTGCCATGATTGAGTATGCCATTAGCAGCTGTCCTTTTATTTACTAATACTACCCCATCTTACACATACTTGTATGCGTATGCATTTATATATGTGTCTTTCCAGACTGTGACAAACCAGTAAAATAATTGAGAGTTAGACTGTTTCATGAAACTTTCCAACCTGGGAGGCATGAAGATTTTTCCAGCCACGGGCAGGATCCTTGTGAGGCACTGGGTTAATTTAGATTAAGAGGTGACTCTTGTCCTCAGTGAGTTCTGGATTTAAATAGGCAAGTGTGGGAATGAAAAAAAGGAACATGAAGTGACTCCTTCAGGATCACTCTGTGGGCTATTAATACCTGACCTAAGTTGAGAGCCAGGTTTTTTGCTTTCTAGTTCAGAGTATTATCTACTCTTGGATCAAGCCTGAAGGCTTCTCAGGCGGAAAGAACGGGGGCGGGGGGGGGAATCTACTTTTCTTAGAGCATGACTGTGCAGTAGTGTGCAAAAGGCAAATGCAATCTTGACTCTCTCAAGCAAGGCATTTCCATGGAGGTAGGGAACTATTAATGCCATTAGTAGATAGTCATCTGGAAAACTGTGCACCGTTCTGTTCTCCCATGTGCAAGAAAAATTAATTCAGATGGGAACAGGTGCTGAAAAGGACTTACTGGGATGTGGGAGGGAACGAGGAGCCAGACTTGCAAGAGGTGGCTGAAAGAGCTTGGCTTGCGTGGCCTGGCAGGACAAAAGCTGATGTGGATATGATTGCTCTATAAATATATCAAGGGGTAAGTACCCGGGAGGAAAAGGACCTGCTTAGGCTGTAGAGCAGTGCTGGCAAAAGAACAAATGGGCATAAATTAGCTATGCGTAAATTTAAGCTGGAAATTAGATGAAGGTTTCCAGCTATCGTAAACTTTTTAGCAATTTATGAAACGGTCATCCCTTTCATATGACATGGTTGCCTGTGTATCAGAGGCAGCGCAGCCCCATCAGCTTTATTTAGCAAGGAGGAACTTTGTTCAGCAGGAAGGTTGAGTAACTTGCTCAAGGTTTACACCCAGCTATTTAAAACAAAAAATCCCCATAAAAACCTGGCCTGTTGTCTTGTATTTTGATGAAGTTACCAAGAAAGTATGAATATTGATTAATAGATCCATTATTTGTCTGTTTATTTCTCTAATAAATACTCACTCCATTTGGAAATCTTGTCTTTTGGGATTTTTTCCTATGAGTGGCCCTGTCTGAATTTAAAATGTGATATATTTGCATTATGCAGAACAATAGCTATTCAAACCAGCTAAAATCTGTCACCTTTCTTCATCCCAAAGAGCTGACAGACCTGCCTGGACCAAGGCAGTTAACCTTATAAAAAAATTGAGAGATTGGAGAAGCTGCCCTTGAGACCCTTTCTTGTTGTGCTCAGGGTCATGTTATGGGGTTTGCCCTTCTTCCAGATCAACACAAGTACTACATTTGAGGAACCTTGGACCCTGGCGAAGCTCAGAGTAGAAATCCGTCTCAGAAGGTAGCCCTGATGCCTCCTTAGCAGGCGCAGTGGCTGCTGCTTGGAGAGACCTGAGTGATTGATGGTGCCACCTAATTTTAAATTGCAATTGAAGCCTATTAGTCTGTGATCGCTAATCAGAGTGAAAGTTGTTTTTTGTTGTCTTTTGTTACTCATTCCACTTTGTCCATATTAGTTACAGGCATAATGTGATTGCTGTTCTGCTTTGCTGATAGACAGCATTCCCAAGGGACCCTCTTCACTAAAATCTAGATTTCTCTTTACAGCTTGACAGGTTGCTGTTACAGCCACAGAATGATTTTTAATACTTTATAGTTCTCAATGCAAATAAACTTTTTATTATTTTCATAGGTGAGAGTGACATAAATGTTAAACTGCCTCCTGTTACTTGATATTTAATTATGAAAGCATCCGCTGGAAAAATAGTATGAGCCTGGTGTAATCAGCACTGGAGCAGACCTGCTAATCTTTTCATTTGGTCTAGACATCAAGGATGCTTTGTACTAGTCTGGCTATAGCGTGATAATCTAAGACCTTCTGGACTAAAAGTTTCAGGACTCTTTATGAAGGGAAAAACTCCTACATAAAACCCCTTAGGTTTGCGTATTCCCCTTTCAGCTGATAAATGCCTGTTTGATTCGTTCATGGAAAAGGTATTTGGATGAACCTGACCGTGGAGGCAGCTTGGCTGTTTGTTAATGCCGTGATGTCTGGGAGAGCGGCAACCCCTGTGTGCTCGCAGTCAAAACAAGGGTGCTGGTCCTGGCTCTGTCGATCCTTTGAACGGGGATAATTCTGGTTAAACAGCGTTTCCATTTGCCATGTTACTTTATAAAAGATTTTTTTAATTAGTTGCGTTCCTAAAGAGATCCCGGTCCCTGGCGTCGGTTCAGAAGTGACGAATACTTTTCCTTGTGCTTTTTTCCTCCTCTTTATTGTTGAATTGCAATAATCCTCCTTGCTATCTATTTTAAAACAATTTAAAGCTTCTAAATAAACATTAAAATAATTGCCAACAGTCTGTTTTCCCAAACCTATCCACATACTTACTTCTCATGCATCACAGTCCAGTTTTAATCTATAACATGGTTTCTGTTAGACCTTAGCATCTTTAATTAAGGAGTGGGTGGGAGGGCAGCAGCAGGAGAGGGAGGGAATCCCCTTCACCTGTAAGATGCATTGGGAAAGTCATTCGGCGTCAAAACAAAGAAATCCTGTCTCTCAACAGTGGCCAAAACTGAGTGCCTGAGGAGGAGTATAAGACTATAAAATAAATGAGGTCTTATATATTTGATGAGTTTTTTAGTTCTTTGCATGGAAGAATTCAGATTTTATCTACCCTGGAAGGATTCCAGTGCTGTCTAAAGAAAAATCACTGTCTGAATAAAACCACTGTCTGGTCTGGCACAGCACTGGGAAGCAGTGGTATGGCTCATCCTTCGGGAAGTCGCCGTGACATTACTGCTGGGATAGATTAAGCACGATGTTGCCTGAACTTGTCCTTGCTGGGGCCAGACCAGGACGAGCTCCTGGTGTGCCTGTGCTGGTTGCGCTGACCTGCCCCAGCAAGTTTATATCGAGATAAAACTGAAGCCCCCTATAATCTCTGCTGTTACCTTAGAAATAGATGACCCTGAGATTAAGAAAACATAAACTGGGGGCGCACAGTGGGATTACTTTTTTTTCCCTGGATGCAAAGGCAAAGCCCTGGCTGGGGCATTTCTGCAAATCATTCACTGTGAGCTGTGCACGGCGTGCAAAACCGTGCGAGAAAGGAGATTGAAAACCGAGGGGTTGAGATGGAGACGCCTTGCTAACYTTGCTGGTTCATAACTTGGTTTGACTTGTTCTGCTCATGTCCTTTGGTTCTGCTGCTTGGTGATAGCTGGAATACCGGTGTTCAACATTCGGAGAGTTTCAGAGAAGGTGTGAATACTTGCGGTAAACGTCTCCTGCACTCCCAGAGGCATTTGCCTTTTTTCCGCCCCCAAAATAATATCTTTTGTAAAATGAAGATGATTATACTCTGCTTCTTATTTGTGGGAAGGAAAGGCGAAATAAAATAACGGAGGTTTTTTTGCCTTTATTGTATTTTAAACAATTAAGCAGGAGAAACAACCCTTTTTAAGTACATCTCTATTAAATATATTTGTAAATATAATTTATTTAAGAGGCTATAACTTCATGGAGCAACATTTTCTTTCCTTTTTTTAATAGAAGGCTATGTCTGTTAAGAACTRAGTGGTGCTGGGCAACAGGATGGTTGACCAACACGGGATTTTTCCTTGTTTTGACTGAAGTACTCTGGACTGAGATGAGAAGCATCCTAAGGAAAGGCTCAGGGCTTGACTAGGTTTTCCTCTGACTTCTCAGCGTTTGCAGGCCACCATGCCTCTTCTCTTTAAACTTATCAGATCTCGGTGCCAGATTATCTCTCTGCCAGCTTTTAGAAGCTCGGCTTAGTTGTCAGCAGCTTGTCTGCTAATAGGCACAACTGTTCTCCATCAAGGCTGCATGAGCAAAGCATCTGGAAATGTGGAAATTCAGAGGAAATATTGCTGGTGAAACCCAACAGAGAAAACCCATGCAGATTGGGAGAGCGAACTGCCAAACTATAAATATTTATATAGTAAATGCATATGCTTGTGTGTAAATGAAGTGCTTATAAACCCTATGAGCAATCCTCCAAACCTGTTTTCTGTACATTTTAGTGTAGAAAATATATTTTAAACCTTGATTTGTGTGAGTGTATGTTTAGAGAGAAACTGTCGAGGTGCGTAAAGGAGTTGAATACCCAGCTGCTTTCGCTGGAACGAGCCACTTGCGTTCAAAGTTTCTTTTGCCTGATTGCAGTTATTTTAGTCTTTTTTTTTTTTCTTCTTTTTTCTTTGCCTGGGACCACAATTTGAGATACTTTGCATTTGTATCATTTCTGCAGCCATGAACAGGTGATTGTTTTTCAGAACTGGAATTTTTTTTATAGTGAAACTGTGAGTTATACCTCAACTTTTCACCACCCAGTTTAAACAAGTGCTAAAGTGTAGAGCTAAGCAGAAAATTGTATTTACTAAATAGCACAATTCTGTCGGTTATTTTCATGATGTGTTCAGTGTTTAAATGACTTGTAAAACATAATTAGATTTCATTCTAATTTTAATACTCCTATTACATAGATTAAATAAGTAGGTGGGCTGAGCATTACCTTCTGCAGCAGAAGTTTTGGTAAGATGCCTGTGCCCAGCTATTCATAATTTTCAATGGCTATTTTCATATCTGTCTTTTTTTTTTTTTTTTTTTTTTTTTTTAATACAACATGCAGACACGGTAACCATGTGCTTTTTTAGTTTTATTTCATGCTTCCTCTATAAATCTTAGTTCATAAGAAGGATTACTAAATGTTGCAATTCATTTCACCACTTCATATTTAATGATTATCATGTAAGAGCATCTTGGGACTTGTCTACGCAGGAACTGCAGTGTAATTAAATGAAGGTATATGTTTAAGGACTTGCCTACCTAGGGAAATTCATTTGAATTTTAGTAGGATGTGAATTTTAAAGCAGAATTTTTTTCCTCAGGAATGTCTTTTAATGGGTACTTTTGTTTTGGAATAAGAACTTTTTGTTGCAAGCTGGTTTTTGGAATTGCAAAGTTAGTGTTTCTCGGGTATATACACACACTTTCCTCACTGAAGAATTTGAAATCTGGCCCAAAAGTAGATGTTTCAGCAGATTATTTTTTTGTCATAGAAATACAACAATGTTCATTTTAGTTCCAGTTTGTAATGATTTTTTTAATTATTATTTCAAGAGTTTCCATGAGAGCGACTGATTTGATTTTACAATCCTTTCTTGAGAGGATAGCTTTTCTTTTTTTTTTTTTTTTATGCTTGTCCATAGATAAGCTGGGGTAGGTGGCATCATATACTGATCTGGGCTCTGGGACAAGCAAATTAAATTCTTTGTTTTATCTTATACTTGCCAGCAATGAAAATCTGCTCTAATTGGCGGGACCTTGATCCTGGACCGATCTTTTGTCTTCTCACACATATATTCCTGCTTTCCTAAAGTTTTTGATCCAAGACTAGATATTATGATGCACTTCCGTGATCACAGAAAGACTTTTCATGATTCTGGGTTTAGTTCCATGGAAAATGAACGCAATGCCAAAAACTCCCCATGACGCAGAGTCTGGCTTTAACCCCTTGTACGAAGACCCTCAGTCAACTCTCCTGTTGAATCCAGATGATTTTTTCTTTTTTCCTTGTGGTTGAATAAAACACTAGTCCTAACTCTCCAACTTTAGTGAGACCTGTTTAGTCAAAGCTTCCAGATCCCTGTGCCAGCACAGACAGAAAGGTGTTACTCCCCCGAAAAGCTCTCAGGTGGATACTGGCACCCAGGGGAAATTAGGGCACTGAGGTGCAGGGTTGATTTCCCCCCCCCCATAGATACTCAGAAAACTTCATATTGGACTAGCACTTAGCAAACAAAGGTGACATTTGAGGCACCTGGAAGACAAATCTGACAAGAGTGGCATTTCCATGTCAATATTAAAAAGCTCCTGCAAGTTCACTGCTAGGTAGAGGTAATATCCATTGCATGAGCTCCAGGAGTCGGGCGGGAGCCGTGAGCCCTTTGGGTGGGCAGTGAGTTCGTGCTTTAATAACCTTTTTATAGAAGGATTGTGCAATTTTGCACGCTCGCATCGCTCGATTAGTGCTTTGACGTAGAGAAGTGCTGCCATAGCTGGTGGCACTCGTGAGCAAGAAGCCGTAGTTGGGTTGAAGGGGACAAAGGCTGCCCCAGGTTTTGAGTGGAAAGCACCCATTTATTCCAGCATATTGATGCTCATGCAGTGCTTAGGACAAGTTTTGCTTATATGTCATCATGTTTCTTATTATTGTTCTTTTATTTTAAGAATGGCCTTCTAAAATACAGAGAATCATGCTGTCTTGTCCGTATCTTTGACCTCTTTTTGGCAAAAATTTTCCTGTTGCCAGAAGCCAGGACTAAAATTATTGTTGTTTAAGCTTCTAAAGCATTTGAAAGGATCACTGTCACAAAATAAATAAATTTAAGCAAGCGAATAGGTCATTATACCTTAAAAAGGGGGGGAGGTAATGCTGATTTGGTGTCTTAATTGGTTTCCAAGCTAAAATTAATAGTGTGTGGAATCCCTCTTAGTAACATGACTCAGAACTATTTATTTTTCAACTCCTCTTTTAACTCTAGCTGAGATTGATGGGTGTGTTATCTTAGCATTTGGGAGATGCAAGCAGTATTGGAATGACAAACATTTCTTGACAGCTTTAGAAAGATGGATGATGTGATGCCCCTGCAACAGGTTTGGGTGTTTGTGCTTTCTAATGGGTCATTGTGAGACGCTTGCTTCACTTTCATTCTTAATGAAGGGGAAGGAAAGGTGAGACCTAATTACTGGTTCGAGATGTCTTTGTAACTTGACTTCTCAGTGTATAGGTTTGTCATCCAGCCCTTCGCAGAAGAGCATAACGATGGCCATCCTCAGTTAATTGTCCCAGTTTGTGCATTATGCTTTTAAAAAAGAAAAAAGTAGATGGTTACTGGATTTTACTTGCAAAGCTGGTGCTAAGTGATTAAATATACCTTGGATATCTGTTATTATATTGTACCTTGTTACTGTATTTGGCAGATCTACACATTCTGCATAAAATCATGCTTTTATGAAGAGAGATCCCTTACCAAAACTAACTTACTATGGGTAAAATCCTTAGGCTTGACCAGAAACTTCGTACAGTTTTGTGAGCAACTCCTCCATGTCTTTTCATCAGCAGAGCTGCGATAGCTTTAGAAGGAGGAGAGAATGCCTTGAAAATGTCATAGATGTGGCCTGCCACATCACATATACAACTTGCTTTTCTTGATAGTCTTTAACAAACCTCGTCTCTGCAGTCTGAGGACCCTTGGTTGAAACCCACTGTTCACAGAAGCACGTCTTTGTCTTTAGCTGTAGACTTTTGGGAGGTTTTGTAACTATTACATTCCTCAGCAGAGATGCAGCTCTCCTTTGTGGTCTGTGAAATTAATAAGAAAATAAATATATATTACTAGGATATTGACAGCTCTCTGTTAAGTTCTGTACAGATGGGAGATAGAAGAGTGATTTCTCTTAATTTGCTTTATTGCCAAGATTTTAAAAAAATAAAGCCAGTGTTCTACAAATGAAGTTACAATATTGCACTCATCAAGGTGCCTTTGATACTATCTCTTAACATTTAAAGCTCTTCAGAATATAAGAAACTAGACTCCTTTTGGCACTGAGAGTGCCTGGTGGAGTGCAGCAATGAGGCTGTTCTCTTGCCAGTGAAGTGTAAATCATGAAATCCCCCGCAGAGATTTCTTGCTCTTTTTACAAACATCTGAACAACAGGAAAAAGCTGTTTTTAAATTTTATTGTAAAGGGGATACTTGTAAACTTTCTCCTATAGACCCGGTAGATTTCCTAAATGTTCCTTATGTAAAAATGTGACTTGAAACCCTTCCTGTTATCAACTCTTTAAATACTTTAAAGGAATAACCCTTGAGGAATGATTTTATTAGCATTAAGAGGTTTGAGCTGCGGGTAAGTCCAGCGGGTCAGTTCTGCGACAGTTGGGCAATGTTATCGTACTGTGTTTCTGAGGCATGTCAGTAAATGCTGATGCCACTTTACACTCTTGTTCACATTTAGGCTTTTTTATTGGCTATATTACAGTCTTCCCAGATTTCATTCCTTGTGKTTTTTTGGGTTTTGGTTTTGTGTGTTGGTTTTTTTTTGGTTKGTTTTTTTTTTTTTAATATTTTGGCCAGAAGGAGCTGTAGATTTTTCTTTTGCCAAATACAGATGGACCAAAGCAAATTCTTTTTCACAGGTGCCAGTAACTTCAAGTACAAAAGTTAATTTATTTCCAAAACTAAAAGATGTTTTGAGTAAGTAATTTATGTGTATGCAACTACATAAATAACCTCTCCATAGCCAAAAGCAGGCAAGCCTGCAGCTTTATGTACAGTGCTACTTTTGGCTGTCTTTTAAGAAAGAAAGCATTGCTAAGAGGACATGTCAGCCATAAGCAGTTAAAGCGAATACATCTATGTGTGATATAAGAGAACAGTTTATGGATTAATATTCAGGTGCCTGGCAGGAAGCACATTGCGGTGGATTAGTATTCTTATCACTTGAGTGACAAATTATAAAAAGCTGATTAAAATGACCTGGATCCTGGACACATGGGTTGGAGCCAGGAGACGTGTGGAAGTGATTTAAATCTCACCTTTCCACTTCCTTGCTCTAATCTCCTGGGCAAGAATARAGCAGCAGCGAGGCTGCCTTATTTTATAGCTCTCTCTAGTAGTCACAGGGGACTGAAAAGCAGCTGATACTGGTAGTCTAGAGGGCTGTCTTGTTACCTGCCTCTTTTACAACTGCCCTGGCTAAAGCCAGGAGCTGAGGATCCCTCTGTAGTTACTAGAGAGAAATAAAGGCTTTGCATCTCAATTAGACCAGCTCCTGCCTCTATTTGCTCTCACTTGCCATCTGGAGGAGACGCGTGTCTCCCCGTTGACTCTGGATCTCCTGCTTGACTTAAGCACTTGCATTGGGCAGCAGAAATACTTCACCAAGAGTTCCCGACTAACAACTTTATTCCACCACAGGAATTTGTCTAAGCCATCTTCAGTATCGGATTTTATCTGCAGTATTGCTCAAGGCAGCTGCACTGTGTCCAGAGGACCTGGCCTTGTGTATTTTAGGACATATAGTAACTTAAACCAGATACTGACCTTGTGCAATTCCTATCTTCAGCGAAGAGATTGTTATTTGAAGTTTTGTTTGTTTTTTAAATTATACATTGCACTCAGGGCATGCTGGCGTCGTGACAAATATGATTTAATGCAAAGGAATCTCTTTGAGAAAATGGCTTTGTAAAGTGATGGCTTTCCAGAGTGTATTTTGGTAGGCATAAAGGTGGTATTTTTCTTCAACTCTAATAATTGTTCCTAAAATATATAGAAATAAAACAGTTCCTGAAGAGCAGAAAGTATGTGTCTCTGCATCTGATTTCTACTTACAATTAATCATTAAAAACTTGCAAAAATCCTGCATGGGTACGTGACAAACTTGGGGTGATCACAGTCCAGTTGTTGAAGTGTGCGTGAGTAGGTTAAGTTTTCCCTTATTATACCAGGGCAACACAATGCTTAGAGGTGAATGTTGCTTCATCGCCTTATCTCCATGAGCCTGGATAGAGAGAACAGTTTAACCCCTAAATGGGAGACACACCGTTGTGTTGCTGCTTCTGTCGGGGGGTACGTGATGCACCAGCTCAGCGGTGGGAGCGGAGTCACAGCTTCACCCTTTCCCTCTCCTGTTTTCATGTCCAGGGTGACCTGATCCAGTGACACAGATCAAAAAATGAAAAGATGCAGTGGGAAATTAGTTATATTTTTGGCCAGATCAGGTCGTTCTGTGGGTGCAGTTGGGTCAGCACAGGGGAAGGGCACGAGGTGTTCATCTAACTGGGGGCTCAGACCCGAAACACATTTTTTAGCAATTTTCATTTTGAGATGAAAAGGAAGAGCCAAATGGTGACAAAGTCCCTGTCCAAAAGAAAAGGATGGGAAGGCATTCAGTGCAGCGTACGTCCTGCGCTTTGGAAATTGCTCCCTTTGGTTCGAGGAGCCCAAACGCCTTGATGGGCAAGTGGGAGCACAGTGCCCTCCTGGAAGCGGGGCTGGAGGAAGGCTGGGAGTAAGGAGCTTTGTTTGTGGATGCATTAATTGTGTGCTAAATAAAATGGACTTGTTGGTGGTAAATATTTA
This sequence comes from Phoebastria nigripes, assembly GCA_035582835.1. Taxonomy (NCBI): domain Eukaryota; kingdom Metazoa; phylum Chordata; class Aves; order Procellariiformes; family Diomedeidae; genus Phoebastria; species Phoebastria nigripes. The sequence continues at coordinate 29,715 of JAYKAV010002799.1, forward strand.
ATATTATTAGAAGTCTATGGCAGCTGGCCAGAAACCAGTATTTCTTCCCGTGAAAGCTATTTCTCCAAGGTGGATCACATAAGGTGAAAGCCTGTCTGTGGTATCCAGCTTGCATTTCCCCTGAAGCTGTCGCTGACCTCCGTGAGGCCTCGGGAATATGCTATTTAGGCGGCTCTCGATGTCAGCAGTTTTCAAGATTGAACAGCTTATAAAATAAGGGCCTGGTTTTATTTTTATTATTATTTCATTTTTGTTGCAATATCTTCTTAGCAAAATACGATTTTAGTGGGAAGAGCAGGGGTCGTGGGTGGTCACCCGACCTGTTTCCTGTTTACCAAAACAGGAGATGTGCATTTTTTTCTCCCATTTGAAGTCTTGGACATCAGCTGTGTTGGAAAAAAATGAGACGAAACGTGTTGGTTGTTTTTTTTTGTTTGTTTGGKTTTTTTTGTTTTTTTGTTTTTTTGTTTTTTTTGTGCATTGGTGCTAGCAAATTTGATTCAAAGATGAAGACAAGAAAAATGTATGTAGGGGTAAAGTAGCTAAAGTAATTTGGTGCAAATGCCCCAATTTTTCATTCAAAGTTATTCATACAACTGATGGCCGCATGTAGTCCTTAATTATCTTTTCCTGCTTCGTTAGTTCCTTGCTTTCTGCGGCATGCTCAGACACACGCATACGTACCCAGGGTCTTTCCTTCCACCCTCACTGCTCTTACCCGGGTGAATGCCACAAGCGCGTCCACACCTGCAGTGACAGCGGTTCATCCAGCTGTGCTTCAGCAGTTACAGGCGTCGTGTTTCAGGATGCGTCCATCATCCTCGCCTCCGTCCCGACCCCTCATCGTCGTGACGGGACCCGCGGACGGAGCAGCAGTAACGAGGCACTCTGGTATTTGGACCATGTCGCTTTGACACTCCTGAGTGTTACCACGGTCATGCGCTTTTCAAGCTCCTTGTAATGGTACTTCTGATATCGCCAAAGGATGTTGTTCGGCCAAAGTGCTGATGAAGAGGCCACTAAGCTGCAAGAGTTTAATGACCGTTTGTTTTGTTGGTCAGACCCACTAAAAGGATTTGGATGAGCTGAAAAAAAAAATACAGAGCAATGTGCCAGGCGTGCCAGCGGCTCTGGGCACTGCTGCCAGTTAAGTGCACTTAAATACTAAGTGCAATGTAAAACCTAAAAAATTCTCAGTTTTGGGGGCAGTGGATGTCTCTGGGAATCCCTAGAAAGTCACACACTTGTAAGTGGTCAAGGAAATAACAACGTGTTGCCTCTTGAGTGCTTAAAAGCAGAGCCGGTACGGCAGGTCATTAATCTGAGGAGACAAATCAGTGCTAATTGAAGTCTGTGAGTCTTTGCATTCTCCATCCTGAAAATATGTTTCTGAAGTGACAGATATCAACATTTTCTTTGCAGTTACCTCTTGTTCTCTTCCCTGTACACAGCAACGGGCTTCTAAACACTGGCTAATGAGAAGAATGTGTCTTTAGTGGAAGCTTTTAAAAAAAAAAAAAAATTAATAAATTACACTGTGGCAGCTGCTTTACCTAGCAGGCCTTTCCTCAGGTTCGCTGGGACATGACAGCTAAACATGGGGTTTAGCTGCCCTTCTCTATCTGTAAGTAATGTTGTCCAGGCTTGCATCAATCTCGTTTTTAATTAGAATCCTCTTTGAAATGGAAAATATTAAAGCAAATCTATAGTTAGACTGGGAACTGCAGAGCCAGAGGGTTTTCAGATACTGCCTAAAAAAAAAAAAAAAAAAAAAGAAAAAAAGAAAAAAGCCATTTCTAATCCTTAAAATATTTGCCTTGCTTTATTTTCATATCTTGAAGACAAACAGGTGCTGTGTGCCCTTTATGATTCTCAAATATACAGTCTCCAAGCCAGCAATCTCTAAAGCTTTCCTTGTTTGTACAATTAGGGTGGGATTTTCAGAATCACTCAGTGTTGGTCTGTCTCTGCTCTCATTGAAGTCAAACTGCCATAGACTTCAGTAAGAATAGTGTTAGATCAGTACACGAGTGCTTTTGAAAATCCTTTCCTTTGCTTTTTTTTTTTTTTTTAGTCACATCTGTGTACAATTGAATAAAAAGACCTTTGTAATATACTTTAATTATTCTTTGTTGGTTTCATATAAAAGTGATTGAAAGGAAACCAGAAGAAAATCTATAATAATAATCTTGACTTTGATCTTATTTACCATAAATTATATGTTATGTTTTTCTTCTCCTTTTATGTAATTATATATTACTTTATCACAATGTAAGATAAATCACTGCAAACATGAGGAGTAGAAATAATTAGGTAATATGGAGGGGAAGGGCACTCACTAAGGAAGGAACTCAACTCTTCAGGGTCTGTTGGGTTTCCAGTGCTGCTTATAGCAACTTTCCTTTGAGCACATGAGAAAATCGGGAGACTTTACATGAAGGGTTAGCGCTAAAACCTGATGAATTTGGAGGCCACATGGCCAGCTCTGAGGGATGGCTTTCTGGATGTCACCTTCCCAGGAAACCTCAGGTTATTGTCCAGGTATCCAGACTCCACTCTGCCACCGCGCTCTCCACCTGGTTTTGGTCCACTCCTCCCTGATTCATGCGCCTTTTTTGTTTCCGACGTGTGTTTCAATGATGTTTCTGGTTAACTGCTTGCTCTTTGGCAATACCAGAGAAAACCAAAGAGGATCAAAGCTTACTGTAGCACACGGGAAATTGGAGAACCCCAGAAGCATCTAATTCAACAAGACCAGTATATACAGTTTCACCCCTGGTTGTAGACGTTCAATGAAGGGCTGAAGTGGGGAGTCTAGTTGTACCGGTCGTTATTTGCATTGTGTTAAAAATGTTTGCTTTGGGTCTGCAGCAAGAGATTTTAGCTGAGAAGAGTCTTCGGCCACCACCCGCACCCATCCCCGTAGCTCGGCTCTACCTCCTCAGTGCAGTGCAAGGCACAGAGGATTTTGGAGACCAGCAGCACTTCAGTGCCGGAGGAGGTGACTTCTTTTTGGCAACAACCTCATCTTTGCATTCCCTCATCAGTGCCATAGATTCACCTGAACTGCCTTTCAGAGAGCCTTCGGAGAGAAAGAAATACATCCAGAGGGTAATTCTGCTGCCAAAGAGCACATGGAAGCCTGCTCAGATGCAGGGGTGGTTTTGCAATGGGAAGACCTCCGAGTTGCCTTGAATTAAATTGTCTTTTAATAGCAGGGTTCCGCTCCGTCTTTAGACTCATGGGATTATCGGTTCTGATGTAAATATGTGTTTAGCATTAGAGTAAAATGCTATGTCAATACATGGAAGACCGGTTGCCTATTTCAGCTGCTGCTGTTTCCACCGTGTGTCACAGATGAGAGCTGGCCCTGGACAGGGGCCAGGCTGGTGCTTGATACGCTCTAAACCCAAAGCGGTATACGAGAGACGTTTACTAGCCTGAGTGTGGGTGATCTGTTTGATAAACTACATGATGTGTTGTTCCTCTTAATGCACTCTATTTACGTTTCCGTGTGAACAGGAGTAAAGGTATTGAACTGTCATAATTCAGTAGTTAAAATCTCTCCCGCAGGAATGACCACGGATGGCAAACGCAGCATGTGCTCAGGGCTTTCCATCCGCTCCGCTGGCTTAATTAATTCTGCAAATAGTCAGGCCACTGTCTTTGAAAACTTAATAGGTGGTGTCGGTGTTGAACTGATGACACGGAAAGAGCGAGAGGGCGTCMCGTAAAGGCATGGGACGCCCTCTCGCTCTTTCCGTATCATGTTAGTCCTCGAAGTGCCGGCGCAGCGTAATGCCATCTGCATCTGCAAGGTGATGCAATAGGAATCTTGGCTTAGTCCAAATAAAATTATTAATCTCTGTGTCCCCCAGGAAGTCTGAATGATTAGCTACCCTCTGCATTCACTGCTGTTTCCAGGAGGTAGCTTGAAGAAATTAAACAATCTTTAACGTTTCACTTAAAAACAAAGTGGAAACCAATATGAAGAAGCTGAAGGAAAAAAAACCCATGAGTGTAAATAGCTATAAGCAGTAATGTGACAGCTAATCTAAGAATTGTTAGATGGTTAAGATATAATTACTTTATATTAACTAGATGAGATCTACACAAAGAGTCTGATGAGCCTGCCAGAGAAATAAACCACAAAGTACTAGCTGGCCTGATTTATTTTTTTCCATCATCATGTTTTAAATGTTCATGCATACTGATTAAAATTTAGGTTAGGGTCTTGAAAGCCGTTGCCAAGTTTTGTCACTCAGGGATTTTTAGATGCTGTAGATTTAACCCTCTGTCTGTCCTTTTGATGGCTGGCTTTCCAAATACCTAGGGCAGATAATATTCTGCCTTGCCCAGCTGAACTGATGCATTCAGACTTCCTGAAGAAGCCTCTTGAGTGCTTCTGAAGTATTTATTATTCAGGATTCATCTTACTGAATTTACTGTTTGCTAAAACAGGCTGTACAGTGCTGGCCTGGMATGAGATAATATGTTTGAGTTCACTCTTTCATTCCTATGCAATGATACTTGAGATGCACATTTTTTTCATTTTTTCTAGAATATCAGGGGAAAATAATTTCAAGTGGAGAGAGAATTTTTCGGAACATCTGGGAGCGAAATGGGAAAAGTTTGATAAATGGCCTCTTGCTGACATGTAATAGCAACTAGCTCAGTGAAAGAATCTGGGGCACTGCAAATAAAAGGATTTTTCTTAACTGTGGTTCAATTGGATATGTAGTTTCGTGCGTACAGTTGACAGTAACAGATTATTCAGATTGTCAGATTTAAAAAAGCGAAAAAATTCCGACTTAAGTCATGCAGTAATCTTAATTTCGGGAGCAGCCGTGTCTGTATACAACAGAGACTGACATTTTTTGACTACTTAACTCAGCAGAGAAGTTTCTTGTTCAAAATTTATATTCTGTTCGGGGTTAACTACAATATTAAATATATGGAAATATTTCATACACTGGTTATGGTATTGTCAGGTTATACTGATAACTCAACTGCATAAGTTTTAATTCTTTCAACACTGTTGAGTGTCCAACTTTTCTTCATTTCAGTCATTTTATGTTTGAGACACACCGAGTTTAAAACCTGTGCATTATTTTGATTTTATCCATCGCACATGGAATACCTTTATCAGTAAGCTTAAATACTCTCAAATGAGCCAGAATCTCCTCACATGTACAAGTTTAAACTGGAAGTAAGCTCAAGGCAGTCAGACTTTGCAAATAGAAATAAAGGGAAAATGGTGTATTTAAAAACAAAGCAAAACTGAGCATAGCTCGAAATATTTTCAGGAGAAAATACTTGAGCTGTACAGAATTTTTCCCTTGTATTGCTCTACCAGTCTGATGTCAAATGACATTTTTTCTTCATTTAACATAATTGTCTCTGAAATGTAACAGTGAAACAAACCATTAGCAAAATGCTGAGCTGTCAGAAGCAATMACTGGTTTCGGATCCAAACGGGGTGCTTTCCCTTCTCCGAAGGTACTCGTTGCGGTTTCCTATAGAGGTTCTTTGTGAAACATCCAACACTTCAAGGGCAGCGTTGTAGCCATGCAGATCCGACCTGTCCCTCCGAAGTGAGCTGCCGGGGCTCCGTGTGTTGGGGCTTGTCGCTGCTCCATAGACTCCTCTGTGCCTTTCTTCTAAACCAGGGTCTCCACCAGCTTCGGTTGTAGCTGGGAGCGACCATTGGCACTGCAGATCAGGCATAACAAACAGAGGATGAGAAATAACCTATTAGCTGCCTATCTAAAAATAAATAAATGAGTTGCCTAGTACTGTACCAGGATGCTTTGACAAGGTGAAAGACGTGTAAACTAACCCTTTTTCTTCCTGCAGCCCCTTCCTCTTTCGTGTAAGTAACTCTTGGCTGAGCAGTCTGAGTTTGCTTCAGGAATATCGATAATAAAATTGGAAGGCTTTGAGAGTCGGTAGGAATGGGGATTGGGTCAGGTGCTCCATCCAGTTGCCCCGGATGGAGGCTTACCGAGAGCAAACCATCTAAAGGCTGCGTAGCCCCAGCCAGCTCCACCGCACAGATGGAGGCGAGAAATTGTAGTGAATTGGATGTGAACTAGTAATTAAGAGCTGTGTTGATGATTTCAATTCCCATGCTTTTATATTCCTTAACTTTTGAGCATTTAACCTGCAGCCTTTAACGCAAACCGACAAATGCAGGATTCCTCCCCTGCAGAACCGTGGTAGTTTTTGGATCCATCATGGACAAGCCGAGGACTTTAATGTGCAGCACAGGCTTCAGCCGAGTTAACAACAGTAATTATCCATTAATTTGTGTTGGCCAGCCACTAGAGGGGGATGAGGCAGCTGCTTTTCCAGGGGGTTTCACAGCTGCTGGCTGGCAGGGGGGAGTGCAGGCTTGGGGTCCCCCAGCCACTGCCCCCCTTGCTGGCTCTGCTGCTGCTTCCTCCACCTTCTCCCCTCTCTTCCCTGCCACCCGGCCGAGTCTTGTTCTTTCCCAGGTTTGGACGGTTTCACAAGCATGACAAAACATGAAGATGATGCCCGCTGCCAAATTTCTTGGCTTTAGAGCATACTGTTAGCAAGTTTTGTTTAAGGAGGATAACTTCAGCGTGTGGGCTTGAGCACTCATACGCATGCAGGACTTTCTCATAACCTTATTCCTGGGAATGGTTAAATCCATCAGGAAGATCATTCAACCTGAGGTTAAAAACGTCACCATGAGTGGAGAATATCGTGGGCCGTGTTAGGCAGGGTGATCCGTGGGTATCCGATCCCTGCCATGCTTGCAATACRTAGGAGCAACAGCAGAGGTTCCCAAATTGTTATATAGTCATTACTTCAAAGTAATAGATGGGAAAGGTGGTTCCTGTAATCTCTGTGTGCCTGTAAATGAAGCGTCTTTCCCCTGATGTGCACCTGTAAGGCTGTGATGGGATCCCTGCTGCTCCCGATGTCCCTGTCCGCTGGCATTCCCCCGGGAATGCAGCCCTGTTAAGTAGCAAGGCCAGTAATGTGGCACTGTCAAAATGAAGGTGTTTGTTAATTTTGTCTTCTGTTGTGTAAAAGGTTACATCAGCTTGCTGGAATAACATAGATTTTATCATATAGTCGTTTATCATTTAGTCACCTTAAGTCTGTCTGCAGTTTGACTATACTGAGCTTACTGTCAGTCTGATTGTTTGAAATTATGATTTGTTATGGTACTTTTCCTACATATTCACCATAATTGGGATCCTACCCCAAAACCTCAGACATAACGTCAGTAGAAAATATTCTTTCTATAAATACATACTACTCTTTTTATAAATAAATATATGCTTATTATTTTTATTATTATTTTGCATACGTCAAACTAAATGGCTTTACAGTTTGCTGTATGGCAAAGTGCATTCAGCTTTACCAGTAACATTCTTTCTAAAACGGATCATACAAAAGCCTGCAGGAATTCCTAGCGTGAAGATAGTGCCGCCTGCATTTTCCCATAGGCGGTGTTTAAAGTCAAATTGGGTTGTGACATTAAATAACACCATATGGTGTGTTCATTCCCTTCTGCTGGAACTAGATGCTCAGTGCAGTTTCAGTAGCATTTTACAAGAGTTGATTGATTTTGGGGTGGGTTATAGGTTCTCAGAAGTTAGATGATCTTGAAAAAAAATGAGCGTTTGTCTTTTAAATACCAGAAGCACAATATTTGCAAGGGCTGTTTGTATTAATATAAAACTGGGGCCAGGGCTGTATGTATGTGTATATATAATTGTATACGTATAAAAGCTGTGTCAAACCTGTCGAGAACAGAACTTGGAATCAAACTCTACTTCAAATGATTAACTTCTGGGGACTTGCGCAAACTATTTTTGTCCTCCAGGTGATTTTCTTTCTAAGGGGATGCCAAAAGCATTAATGCAGACTATCAAAGCTCTGTAAAAGGAGTTTCCCATTTTCGTTGTATTTCTGAACCTTCAAAAATAGAGATTAAAGCACCTGCAGATGCAGACAGTACATTCCATGCATGGCATGCTTTCCGGCATCCTTTCATTTTGATTCTTCCTTTTTTTTTTTTTTTTTTTTTTTTTTTTTTTTTTTTTTTTTATTACAGTTCTTTGAGGTTCCATTTGACTCAAATATGAACAGGACAAAAAACAGACCACTGGTGCGAGGACAGATCAGGTAAGGCTAAGCACACCTGCTCCGGCTAATGAGAAATGAGTCTTCACGTTGCTTTTATCTATCTCCAAGCTTCTCTCTCTCTTCAGATGACGAAAAATAGCAATTTCAAACAAAAGACTTAAGAAAGAAATGCACCTCTCTGTTCTTTGATATTCCTTCATGTTTATAACTTTCACGTGAGGAGTTTGGGTAATCAGCTGTCCTCTAAAATACTGAATTTCTCAAGACAGCAGAATTTCCACTCATGTTGTGCATTTCTTCATGTGTGATGACTACATGCATGGCGTGGTAGCACACAGTTATGTTCAACAAATCTTCAAAATTTCACACCTAAGAAACAACACAAAAGCGTATATTGTTTTTAGTAGTCACATTTATCTGTTAGATCACGAACATTCAGTTCAATCTCCCGGCAGAGGGTTTTTAGTGGTTTTGTAAGGCACCATGTTGTCTTTGCCTTTTCTACATGTTTAGCATAAAGCTGGGGGGAAAACTCACAATGGTGGCGTCTTATGAAAATAAAGTAAAAATTTGTCATCATTTAGTTTATCATCATCCATAAGTAAATCCTTCCCTCTCCCCCCAGCCCCCCCCCATATTAGCATAGGGATTCCCTTAAAAAAAAAAAAAAAAAATCTCCTTCATTCACTCTTTTTTTTGGATTATATATCAGTTCAGTTTCTCAAAGGCTGTTTTCCAGCTAAAAAAGCAAAGAGAAAAAGAACATCAACAAAAAACTCTAACTTATTTGCAAACTAAAACTGAAGGCCCAATTCATAAATGATTCAACAAACAATTTTAGTATTGCATTTCCATGATTTGTGCCAAGGATTATTTATAACAAAATTATGTTTTCCCTTAGGCTTCTGCGAACAGTTGGTCCTATTTATTTCTGTGTTTTATCCATCACCTTTGGAGGACTGAAAAAAATGTGATGGATGAAATTACAAGAAAATTGAGACAAAATAGTAAAGTGAACCTTGGGGGTAAATTCACTCTCATTGTAAATAGTTAGAGCGCTTCAATAAACTTGTTCCGATTTGTTCTCGAAGATGGTGCTAATTACAGATTCCTGAGTTGAGTTAATTTTATTTAAAAACATATTTTAGGGACCACTGCAGTGAGGGCATCTGTTGTACATACAGTAAGTCAGCCTTAATTGTGCAGTTCAAGGGAGCTGCACTTCTGCTCCGCTTGCATGTGGTCCTTTAGTCCTGGAAGAAGGAACACTTGTTAGGAAGAAAGATGATGGGGGGATTTTTTTTTTTTTTTTTTTTTTTTTTATTCATCATAGTCTACTAGCATGGCTTGCAGTGTTTCTGGAGTCAAAAATATAGCTACGACACTTTCCGTCGACTTCTGATTCAGAGAAAGCAATTTGTTTTATAGGTTTCCAGTGTCCTTAAACGAACTTCACTGTCATCTGAATGCACCACAGATTGGCAANTTTTTTTTTTTTTTTTTTTTTTTTAATCATAGTCTACTAGCATGGCTTGCAGTGTTTCTGGAGTCAAAAATATAGCTAGGAAACTTTCTGTCGACTTCTGATTCAGAGAAAGCAATTTGTTTTATAGGTTTCCAGTGTCCTTAAACGAACTTCACTGTCATCTGAATGCACCACAGATTGGCAAAACCATATTTAACGGATTTTCTTACTTCCCCCCACTTCATATTTGCTTTCACCACAAAATGGTAATGTTGGGGACTTTGTGTAATCACTCATCAATCTATCTACCTGACTGTCAACAGCTAATTTAAAGTTCTTTAAAGTGTCACTTACCTTGAATAATGCCGGTCTCGTTCCCTGTAGACTGTTGAACGTGCAGACCTTGACTGGGGTTATTTCTTCTGCGGTGTGCCAGAGAAGAATAATCCAGTGCAAGTGATCTAACCTTGTTATATTTTGCCACATATTCCCTGGTGTTCCTTGAACTCTTTCCTTCCTGGCTGATTAAATAAAACCCTTAAACAGTTATGCTAAAACTAGTCAAAAACAGACTAGACAGAGACGGATAAATTGTATGTAAGAGACTGGTGTCTTGCTCTGGGAAGGAATCCAGAGAGCTTGGGGTCTGTACAGAGTTCTTGCCCAAAATTTGTCTGACATTTGAGTTTTGACATTTTCTTCTCTTTAGCTGCTTCACATCAGGAAATGTCTGGTGCTTTTTTAATTCTGCTGCGTTACAACATCTGTGATATCCAGTGCAAACGAGGCATCATTTTACAATCCGCCTTCATTTGCACTGTTTGTAAATATATTGTGATTTCCCTTCTTTTTTTCTTTCTTTCTTTCTTTCCTTTTTATTTATTTCGCRTCGTCCTTGTTACAGAACTGGTCAGTACGGGTAGCAGAGTCATACCAGTTTTTATATGGTCCAGTCCTGAGCTTGAGATCCCTTTTGAAGAGTGAGAAGGTTGTTAACTCTCCATCGTGTTTGCTCACTGCACGTCCTTGGAAAGGCTTTCGATGGTGGCTTTGATGTGAACTTCTACCCACTGAGAAACTGCACTGAGACCAGTGACATTTTTTATAGAGGTTGTAGCATCACGAAGGCAATTCTTAGACGCTTTGAGCTTGGGCCAGAATCAAACTGGTAACTCCCAGTGAGAGGTCCTTGGTGTTACTGAGTCATCCAGACCCTGGATGAGCTGGCGTCTCTATTTTAGATAAGCTAATTCACGGAGCTGGCTCATTAGGAAATGTTACGCTGTTGTAAGAAATTATTCCCGTGTGTTTCATTTTGTGGCCTCCATTTGCAGCTTCAGCCCCAAGTTTAGTTAGGTTTAAGATCAGCTGTCAGTTCTAACTGACCTTGCTTCCAACATTTCTCCCCTTTCTTTCTGCCTGAAGCCTTTACTTTGAAAAAACAACACAACCYCCCCTATCTTGGCAACACTTGTGTGTGTTCATTTCTCTGCATATATGTTCACATCGTTCCCAAGTCCCCAGTTATGAGCCTTTTCTACAAGTTGCGGAGGACTTGCAGTTTCCTTTGGCACCAGTGAGGAACCTCAGTAGCTTTCAAAGAAATGCTCCGTGGCCAGGGCTGCACTGTGGAGTGCGGACATCGTCATGGCCTCTGAGGTCTGGCTGGGGACAGGGTGTCATTATCTTACTGGTGACACTCAAGAAGTGTTTAAGTTAGGCAGCTTTGGGCTGACCGTCGCTCCAGGCAGCAGCCTGTGAGGCAGGAGCCAGTTCTGCAAAGATCTCTGGAAGGATGGGATTTGGAAAAGCAATTGTCCTCCATCCTTTGTGAAGTCTTCTCCATATTGCATCAACTTTATGGCTGAAATAGGTATCTAGAGGTTTAGTGTGCCCCTGCTATGTATATATTTTATATCATTTGGCCTGGACCAAACCATACAGGCGATGACACAGAAGGACTCTGCAGAGCTGGGGTCTGCTGTACGTAGGACAAGAGTACATATACTTTATCTGCCAGCCCCAAACCCACCGCTGATGCCCCCAGGGAATCTTCTGACRCTTGCTAGATTTGTGACAAACAGCACCTGATAGTTCATTGACTGCTTGCTTTACAATGTCCTATTTAATTTGTAAGGCTCTGAAAAAAAATGTTCCCTTTGAGCAATGAGACGTAACCATCCTTATTCTCTATTCAGAGAGTAATCAGAGACATCCTGTTGCAAAAATAACAAGAGTAGACCCAAACACAGCATGCCACTAAACGCCATCCATCATTCCAGCCTGCCCACATGTCCTCCTCCCTCCTCTGACCCCTCAAGTCTTGTCTGGAAATACAAACAGCTTGAGATTTTCTTCATACTTCGGCTGCAGTGTTAAACTCATTGAGCATATTTGTGTTTTGCATTATAACAACAGCTGATATTATTTTTCCTGCTATGAATTGTTTTTATGTCATTGACGAGGAAAAATTTCATGTGCTCACACAACCTTAGATTTGACTGAAATGGCAGCAGCTTTTCCTGATTTCCTGTTGGGTATGATTTATTCCCTTGCTTTTTAAGGTAATGGATTTAATTTTCCTGCAGATTAATTTAAATAAATCTCTAGTATTAGCTGCAGTAGCTGAGTGAGCTTAGCCTCTAGGATGACAAGTGTCCTGCTCCATTATATTGTACAAAGTGACAGTTTTGATTGCCCTTCTACACAGAACTGCATACACTCTTGTTAAAAAGCGTCTGTTTTTATGAACTTGCAGTACTGCTGGATCTGCTGTGCTAAGCACTCATAAAAAACTTAATAGTTGTACAGGAATAGTTTTGCATCTTAAAAAAAATAAGTCATCAAACAGCATGTTCTAAATAACTAATTCACGACCGTGTAGACACCTTTCAGTTCTGCTCCTGCAGTGTTTTGCAATTTGCAACTATTCTCTGTACCAAGTCTTACAGCCTTTGGCTTTGGTCTTAGCAGGGGCTGCAGTGTCCGCCTGGGAGTGGGGCTGGGATTTCTCCCTCGCTTTACCTCCAGGTTTCGTGTCACCGGGGCCGTGAAGCATTGCACAGGCAGCATCAGAGGATGGCTCAGGCTGGAAGGGACCTCAGGAGAGCTGTAGTCCAATCTCCTGATCACAGCAGGGTCAGCTCTGAGGGCAGACCAGGTTGCTCCAGGCTTTATCCAGTCTTGCCTTAAAAACCTTCAATATGGGAATAATATGCTATGGAATTTAATTATATTCTCCTTACGCAGAATATTTGCACTCTCAAGCTTGCTTTTCCTTCYGTATTTAAGAAGTGGAAGTCTACTAACTTGGCAGAAGGCGGCACAACACAGATAATGCCTTTAATGCTTCCAAAGAAATAAATCTTTGTGTTGTTTAGTAAATATTTTTTCCTGGAATCCCATTAACCTCCTCACTTAGCAATGCACAAGGAGCTGTGTTCTRTATATGAGCTTCCTGCTTCTTATGGCCACGGTTGATGGTTATTGCAATTAATGGAGACAGTAATGCTTTTCCTACTAGTTGACATTTCTGAGTGGAGCGTTGACTTTGGTCAGTTTGAACTATAAGCCAAACTCTTGAAGAATCAGACCAAAAGAGCTCCTAAGCTAGCAATATTTCTCACTGACGGCTTTTATTTATGAATTGTAGTTATAACTGCAAATATATAAGTTGGACATTCATAAACTGATAGAAAATTGCAAMACGTCAGACTTTCCCTATTTATTCAAAAACATATTGAGACTCAAGACTAGTTCTGTGTAAAGCTGTTTTCCACTCAGTTGCCTGTAGCAGACCTACTACTACGAAGTGTAACAGAACCGGTCCATGCTGAAAAAATGTGTGTGCATTTAAAAAAAAAAAAAAAAAAAAAATCCTCCTGTAATCACTGTTGATAACTCTGTGTAATTAGCTTGATTCTTTGCTTGCTAACACTAATGTAAATCAGGACCGTTTCTGCTGATGTTAGTGGAGCTACACTGATGTAAGTGAGAGGAAATCCATGTCCTCAGCTTATGCTGAAACCTGCATTAAGCATTTAGCCAGCCCTGTTTTAAGCCAGCAGTTTAAAACCTCCCCAAGGATTTCAGTACAACTTCGGTTCCCATTTAAAGATCAGCCTCTACTTAGCTGATTGGTCTGCTCCCTTGGGTGGTCATTTCAGACAGGTTTCATTCTACTTAAGTTAAAACAAATAAAACAAAACCTCCATAAATCTACAGTTCTTCAAGAATAATCATTTTTAAGAGATCAGATGCTCGTTCCCTGCAGGGAAACATTCCAATATTTTGTTTAGAAAATACCTCATTTTAACGGGACTGCCCTGAGATCTTTTTGAATGATAAAAATGTTTCTTTTTTCAGTGGGAGGCTTTCCTCTTGTTTAAACAGGGCACAATTCAAAGCAGACACCACCACGCCAGCCTTTTCAAGCATTTTTTATCCTGCTTGTATTCAGGCTTTATTATTTGAAAACAAGTAAATGCATTCCTTCCCCACCACCACCCTCCTGGCTTCCTTTTTTTTTCCACCCTGTGTTTTCCAGAAGCTGTCATTGACTGTATTTGGTAAACAAGAAATTAAAAAGGCAGCTTTATATTTTTGACATGTACAATTGCTTGTAAAAATGTAGTCCTTGCCTTTTGAACAGCAGGGTATTTTTTATTTTTTTCCTGGCATGGCCACGTCATGGAGAGGTGGGGGGGGAAGAAACCTTGAGGCTAAAACATAGTTTAATGAGAATAAAACCCACATCAAAGGATGGACTAATGGAATGATATAATGCTTACTGTGTCACTTTCCCAAAGGGGATATGGATGACAGTACTTATATTTCAATTATCTATTCACTGCCTGCATAGGATGTTGATTAAATGGTTCTAAGGTATTAAAGTCCTTTTGTAGAATTCACAGAAAAATGGTGATACTGCACATTATCCTCAGATCAAAATGTGTATTAGTAGGAAATTATACAGCTCTAACTACATATATATTTTGTTTCTTAGGGCAATAAAGAGGGTTGTTTTAATAACTCTAACATTACATTCAAATTCGTTTCAGTTGAAACGAAGAAATTGCTAGCTCTCCAGCTAGCGCCTTCGGCTCAGTCCTGCCCGGACCTAATTCTGCCGCAGCTCAACGGAGACATTCCTTTGCAGGCAGCTCTGTTTGGTAAATATAAATCCTGTGGAAACACTTGACCCCTCGCGCCTTGCTGCTTTTCAGTTCAGCYGAGGGGCCTCTACCGCCAAATTATTTATCCGAATCTTTAATTGCATATGGGACAGTTGATAAATCTGAGTACATTGTACATCGCCCCGCGTTAGGAAACATCCCAGATGCTCATGTATAAACCAGGAGTCACGGTGCATTTCGCTAAATAGCTGCTCCATCTGCTAGTGGGGAACGCTGCRGAGAAGTGATACGGGCTCCTAATGGAGTTGTCTTATCCTCTCATGTCAGCTCCTCGCCAGGGGGTAGAGCCCCGTGAGCTGGAGGGAGCCAAGCTATTGTACACTAATCCTTCCATCTTTGTGTCCGATATGAACGGGCCTCTTGGACATCAGTTGTAACCATTGACTTTTTTCTTTTTTAACTGACTAGTGATGAGTCATTTTCTTCAAAGGTGATGTTAAAGTGAGTTTTCCCTCGTACGCTGCACAAACAAGCAAAAATAAAGCTYGAAGCCCAAGATCCTTTCCCCAACTTAACGCAGTGTTCTCCTGGTGGCTCTTTTCCCTGTGTCTGTCAAACATTTCAGGTTCATGTTTGTAAATTTTGGCTTAATGCAGTCAAAATCCCCACACTTTGTTCCCTGTATTAGTATTGAACCTTATCTGGTTTAACCACAACAGCATCATTATTCAACGTGTGCCAAGTGTTGTAGGAAATGTCACCGCTCAACAAGTCCATTACGGARCTGCCTCTGATTAGAAGCTGCTATACCCTGAGATCTGTTTACAGTAAGTCATGTTAGAAGTGCATTTCTTTCTGTGAAGGACAGAGTTTATCATGTCTTATACAAGTTATAACTTACATGTTATCAACTTTGCAAGTCAGATATAAAAGAGGTTTTTCTTAACGCTTTAATTAGCTGCGCTAACACAGATGCTTGCTCTCCAGTCTTTATGACTAGAAAAGCTGCATTCCTGAGGTTGAGATATGAGGAGAACCTCTTTGATGTGTTTCATTTAATTTTTTTTGCTAGGGACGTAGAATCACAAGGAATATTATATTATAAATCATGCTGTAAAGGAGCGTGAGCCACAGTGACTCATATTGCTGCCCGTGTGTGACAATAATTATCTTGTATTCATGYACTTTGATGGTATAGGAAGGGGTTTTTTTCCCACCAAACGTTTGTGAAATGTAACTCCAGATGCTAACTGCAGATAAACTACCAAAATAATAATGCGGAAATCCCAAAATACAACCATCCTCATCCTCTTCACCTCTCAGGTGAAACATAGCAACTACTTAAGAGCATGCTGTAGAGAGTTAAAATGATATGAATATCAGATGCATCCTTGCAGTGTTGCAGAGGAATCTGCAGGTAGGCAGGAAGGATCTGACTTAAATTGCAATTTGACAGGCTCATCTGCTCGATTGCTCTTCGACTTAATGGTGTCTAGAGCCTGATCCTCCTTCCACTGCAGACCATTGCTTCTTGTCCTGCTGTCTATGGCTGTAGTGAATAACTTACTGCCTTTGTTTTCATTGCTCCTGGGAATGTATTTAGAGTCAGTGATCCTGTACCGGGAATGGCTGGACTATCTTTTCTCTTTTTTTGAAGAACAGGTTGATAAATACTCTAGAACTTCAGTTTTCTCCATCTTAATGAGATTGAGAACTGGCCTGAGACTTCTTTACCTGCTGCTTTCCAAATGTTGGCCGAGGGCTCAGCAGAAGCGTGTGGTAGATTTAATCACTCTAAATCACAGAAAAATGTTTCTGGAGAGACCATATTATCCATCCTGTTTGTCAGGTGGTCTCTGGTTCTTAAATGAAGAGAGAACTGAGATTTTGAAAGAAAATGAATGGATCACTTAACTGCCATGTTGTAAGGTTAGGTTTGTTAGGTTAAAGAGGAGGATTTAGTTTAAATATTATGGGGGACATTTTTCAAATTTACCGTAGGTTTGTCTTGTAAGCACTTTAAAAAAATATTTACATTTTCGTGACTGCAGGGAAGCTGTGAATATTATTACTCACCCTTTCACTCCTACCTAACAAAGCCATATAACAAGGAGCGTGCTAATGCTCTGCAGGGTTGCTTAGAGTTGTTATGATTAGCATTCTGGTGTGTATAGCAAATGTAATAAGTGCATAAACATTTTATAAGTATGGGTCCTTTTCATTTTTAATTTTTTACTTCAGGTGAAGTGTCGAGGCCCAATTGGAGCTTCTGCTTAATAACAAAGGGCAGCATAAAAAGTTTTATTTCTGTCTGAAGGTGGTATTTGTAAACTGCAAGTCTCCCCAGGGTTTGCTGAGCTATCTCATCCCAAACCTGTCGTTGCTTTGGTCTCAGTCCTCCGGGCAGACTCTTGAACCCGTGAACAGGGGAAGACCAGATCCTGGCATCATTTGCATGGAGTTAGACTGGTAAAAATGAGAGCAGGATATGTTTCGGAGAAAGCTCCATGCTGAGGGTGGGACTCCCAAGTTCTCTTTTTTCRGCTGAGTTGAAATCCCTCTTGTCTGGACTTAGCGTACACGTCGCGTCTTTGTGGAAACTTTCAGAAAAATCGATCGAGCCAATTTTGATTTACGCAAGCATAAAAAAGAGAGATGTGTCCCTTTCAAGATGAAATGATTCTTTTAAATTAGCCGTGTTTGTTTATGATAGTTTTAAAGTCCCTCGCTCTGGCAGGGGAGACAGAACATCTGCAGCTCGGATTCTTGAGGAGCGAGGAGAACTAATTGCCTCCAATTTGGTTAAAATACAGTGTCGATTACACTTTTATACAATAGCGATACACAGCCATGACAGGGTGGCTCCATGCATGGGTTGTTTCTTCATTGGGAGAGAAATGAATTGACACAGACATGGGATATTTTATCCTAGTCTATATTTATTTACCTAAGTACACTTCTGAACAAGTATATTAGATAGCAAAGCCAGAGCTGGGTTGGCAATTTAATGCCAAAACTCAAGAAGGCAACGCCATGACGAGACCCAGCCAGCTATACGTGTTTATCCATCGCTGAGCGCCATATATGCCAAGTTGTCACTGTATGACATTCCTTGGGAGATTTAGACATCGCTCATTGAATCCTTTCCCTGCTAATGGTCCAGGTGTCATTCAAAACCTGATAGGCCTGGCTGAGCCCTGTGGACAAAGGAAAGGTATTAGGGGCGATTCCTTTCACAGAGATTTGCATTTTAAAGAGGTTTATTTGAGGTTCAGGTCTGTAAACGCTTCATCTAGAGACACAATGCGATGGTGTTGAACTCCTGATTTAAATGTGCTTAAATGCTACACATTAACCCAGCTCATTAGGCTTTTTGGGAGCACCTACAAGTTTCATACCTCCTCTTAACACAGAGTTCCTCCTCAGCTCAGATTTTGTCTTACAAGTTGGTTTTAGAACTTTTCCACTATTTTCCACACTATTTTTTTTTACATTTGGGGAACAGTACTGTCCAATCTGAGATTATCAACATCTTTGTCGTAGTTATTACCAGAAACCAAATCACAGAAAGCCAGTTACAAAAACAAAAGCAGGCAGAATTGCAACAAGCGTGTTCTGGCAATCTTAAAAATTGTGGTAGGGTTATACCCAGTTAAAGGGGATTTGACATAAAATTCCATACTTGTAGTGCATGTAGAGCCTGATCTGCCACAGGAACACATTTCTGGGGATGAGTTACCAGACACTGACAGAACGTAGATACTGTTTCTTAACCTGTGAAGACAAAATTAAATAATTCATTAAGAAGAAAAAAAAAAAAAGACTTGACAAAGCTCCCCATTTGTTTGCACCTCGTAAAGGACATCTTGTCAGTCTTCAGTGGTAAATGATAGGCCAGCGTATATTCTGACATTTGGAGTTGATGGGGAAAATTTGAATTCCCAATTAAAAGTGTAATTTAGTTTCATGTTTTAGTTTTAAAATACATCATCCTTCATCCCTTGTCATGAGTCATGAACTTTCTGGCATGACTGAGGGAGAATAAATTACTATCTATTAAGATCTTTCTCTACATTTTTTCCCTTAAAATAGTACTATTTTAGCCCATTGATAGATATTCTTCAGTTTAATATAATTCTGGTACTTTGCAAGATTAAGCCTCAGTCAGCAGGTTCTTGGGCTTTTCATAACATTCAGTCACAATGTACCTGTGGAAGATGATATCAAAAGAGGGAGCATGGATTGCTTGTGTTTACTAAAGCTTCCGACTGATGCAGAATCAGATCTACATGAAAGAAATAAAGGGGTCTAGCAATATGTCCATTCTGCCAATGCTAAAGCTATTTTTTCCTTTTAATTGGAAAGAAATATCTCTCCTTGAGACTAATCCAATCTGTAATTGAAAGTTGTAGTTGAATATAAAAATATTTTGTCAGTCATGCTTTGAGTCCTTAAAAAAAGGTATGCTGCCTCAAAACTACACTAATTAGGGGTCATAATGCATCATCATGTAACCACTTTGATTTAAAATTTCAAATCTGAGTGTGGATGTTTTTTCTATCAGGTACATCCCCAGTCTGACTGTAGGACTCTTCTGGAGTTCAATATAATCTCTTTTGCAAAAAAATCAGAATCATTTTAGAAAGGTCATCAGCGATGAAGCTACTGATCCAGGCAATGTTGTTCCAGTTTCAGTTTCCATTAGTGGTGGTGTTATTAGTATAGAACTTTTACAGCTGACAATGGTCGTGAATATGGTTTTTATTACTAAATATATAAATATGCAGCCTGAAAGGATTTGTGTGGAAAGTTAAAATTTAATTTCACTGTTGGTAGATTGCCATCATTCAGTCGTCTGCCATGATTACTGATTGGTTTTGAATGCTCTGTGCCCTACTTTGAGCTTAGAAGCTGTATGAGTGGTTTTTTTAACGTCCCATCAAAAATAATTTCAGGGAAGCTACCGTTGCTATTCAGGGCAAAATGTGCCTTTTACAGCCTTCTGGCTCATTTT
The DNA here is from genome assembly GCA_035582835.1 of Phoebastria nigripes. Classification (NCBI taxonomy): domain Eukaryota; kingdom Metazoa; phylum Chordata; class Aves; order Procellariiformes; family Diomedeidae; genus Phoebastria; species Phoebastria nigripes. The sequence continues at coordinate 49,456 of JAYKAV010002799.1, forward strand.
TCGCAGTCAGCTGACTCTACGGCACTTGCGCCAGCAGACGACCCCACTGCTGGTTTCAGGCATCTGTCCATCTGGGGAAGCAGAGCTGGAAATTACGCAAATGCAATCCAGATGTGTGCTTGAAGGAGATGGGCCTTCTTCCGCATTACCTAAGTCATAGGAGCAGGAAGGCTTCTATATAGTCGTATGTTGTTGCAGCGCGTAACGTTCTCAGCTCCTTGTGTCCCTACCAAGTGGGATGGGATTGCCTGGTGTAACTGCTGGGGTTGATGGCCTTCTGTAATTTTCTTGGTGGATCTCTAAAAGCTGCCGAGGAGGGTTCAGCAGTTCTTGGGTGCTGATCTTTAAAACAAGAAATAAAAATTTTAAAAAAATCCCTTGGCTGATACTCCAGCTGAGGGAGGTGACCGAGTCATAGCTCAGTACCATATGACAGTCATGGTGATCACAGGCTCAGCTCCTACCCTGGGACTGGTTTTCGGTAACTCTTAGTGTTGTCTGGCCGCAGGAATTGAGAAGATGCCAGGAGATGAGCAAAACTGTAAATCAGCGGCTGGGGAGAATGATGGTTTTCTGCACAGGGTTAGGTGCATTTGTGCTGGGGATCTCCGTGGACATCCTCCCCTCTTGAAATGACCATGGGCTTTCGCAGCCATAGAAACCTTCAAAGGGATGTGACTTGCACTTCAGTTTGTGTAACCTCTTATTGCTGTCAGAAAAATGTAAAAACTTCAGGCTGATGCTTTTGTCTGAGTTTGTAAGTGGCTTCAGAAGCCTTAATAACTTACTGCTGACCTGGAAAAAATTAGGAAGAGGAGGGGGCTTCCTCCGGCAGCCTTGTAATGGTGAGTAGTCTGGGGACATTTTTAGTACCTACAGATTCCAGAAATAATAAGCAACTTATGATGCTTACTCCCGAAATCTGATTTTAATTATGGCTTTGGAACAGTGTTCATGCACTGGACTCGTATCTCAGCCYGTGATGGCGAAATGAAATTGCAGAGATGAGAATCACACTTGTATTCTTTGTCTGCCAAATACCTTCTTCCAAGCTCCCGCTATTTTCAGCCCGTCTGTGCGTGAGGCTGGTTCAGGCTGTTCCTCTTCTTATTACAACAAACTGTTTTGACACTATATGCAGATAGAATTTGTGCCCAGAGTAGCAATATTGAGATTAATCTGAGCCATCAGTCTCACCTTTATTGTCTCAGCACCGTTTACCTGCCATCGTGGAAGATGCTGAAGTCAGGGATAATTTAGGACCATTTCTGTGGGCAGCAGCAGCAAACGAGCGAGGAGAGGAAGCRTGGTGGTCTTGCTAAACCTGTGTCTTGAACGAAACAGAAAACTTGCCAGATAGGACCAAAACCAGTTTTTGCCTCACCGAAAAATAAGTAAAATTGCAATTAAAGAGTATAGTCTGTGCAGACTATTTGTCATTATTAAAATCCCATGCAGAGGAAAGCGAGGATGCATATCTTGGCTTCGTTTGGATGTGGAAATGACTCTAAATAAGTTCCTTTTCTTTCCACCTTCCTTCCCCTGCCGCCAGCCCATGCCTGGATGTGGAGGAGGTGTTTTAGGGAGGTGCTGGAGGTGCTCGGGAGCAGAGCAGCGGTGCTGTGCCCTGCCTCTGCGCGGCTGCCTGCCCTTTGGCACAGCGATTGCCCTTTATTCTTCACCATCCCTGTCCTGCTTATTTTAGATCATCACCCTGCGTTTGGCAGAACAGATCACTGGCCTTGTGGCTCGAGGGACAGTTGTCAATAATAATAAGATCGAATACAAAATAATCAACCAGGAATTTAAATGTTTCAATCCATTAAGGTATTCTGCGCATGCTGCAGCAAAACAAAAGAGCATTGTTGTTTTGCCCTTTTAGAAATGGGTGATGTTTCTATAAAAGGTTTTTGACAGACAGGGAGAAGACAGAATTTGTTTTATTACCTTTTGTATTAGGCTTTGAATCTAATTTTCAAATATAAGCACTTACGCTTCACCTGAAAAATATGCAGGCAGTCTTAAATGGACACTTACATTCAGGCTTACACTTTTATGTAAATATGGTTTCCGTGCCCAATTTCCCATTAACACAAGGTCACAAATTAAGTTTCTTATGTATTTACATAACATCTGAACACGAATCACATACAACTGCTGATTGCATGAATGCGCCTATTCAGGATTCATATGGGCTTTGTGTCTGTATATGAGTGTCAGTATATTCACAGAGATAGGTCGAAGCATTAGATGCTGATACAGGAATTTTCCATATTTCTGAATATTGATAGGTTTTAAGAGGGAATTTTGTCTAGCTTCTTGATTGTTTTTTCCAAACAAAATTTTCTTTACACCTTTTCCCCTTTTTAGTACTGTTTTTTAAATTGTAGTTCTAACTGTACTTTGAGAGTCATCTTCATAAAATGTTTTGCCAAAGAGCAAAAGACAGCATAGAAAAGCATGTGTAGTAGTGATGCTATTGATCTTTATAGACATTAAACTTGCTAATGCTGCTGTGAAATAGGTAAAATAGTACATTAATTTTATAGATGGGCAAATGCTTTAATTTGTTTTCCCCCCTCAATTTTTCCAAGTAACACTGTGAGTCAATAAGTACTATTATCCATGACTCTGGAGCCTATTAAATAAATATATTTCATGCACATGTGTGTAAGATCATTACATACGTATAATCAGCTCATCTGTAAGTGGCAACTAGATTTGGAGATTATGCTATTACACATGAATTAAAATAGGCTGCTGCGTTGTCCAAAGTTTCTGTCAACGATATGATGAGTGAGGGTCCATGTGGATGCCTCGTGGTTGTGTGTGCAAGGGATGCCTGAATGTCACCCACATGGGATTCCTCCGGCCTGCTCCCTGTTCCCCCCCAGCAGCTCTGGGCTGTCCTTGAGCAATCCTCCCCAGCCTGACCGACAGCATCTCTCCAGACACCTCTGTGTCAGCAAAAGCTTGAGTTGAATGAGGAGAAACCTGGGTCTCTTTTCCTCCTCCTGCTCCTCCTCCTCCTCCTCTTGGATGCTCTCAGGGGAGTGTGGCTGGGGAGGGTCCATCCTGGGTGAACTCTATGGGAGGAAAATGTCAACACATTTTCTTTGGATCAAGAAAGGTTTGATTATTCACTGTTCAAGCTGAAGTTCTCAAAAGCTTTTAGTTGAATGTGAATGTCTTTTAGCAGTCTTATTAGGCAGACTTTGGCATGTGCATTCTCAATAAGGCAGATAAGAGGGACAAGGCAGAACTACCAGTTTTTGGTTTTTGCTTTAGGAGGTGTCCTATGTGGTGACAAACTGGGTATTTTAGAGTTGAAATTTGAAGAGAACTCATTTGGCACTTGCAGTATTTTTCCAGAGTCTGATTTTAATCAGCCAAATAACTGAAACCAACTCCTCCCAAGAATCCATCGTAAAACCTAGTTTCTTACTCAATATGTTTGCTTTCTGAGCTAGCTCCTTGGCCAATTTTCCAATGGAAGATTGCCTTTTTTTTCCCATGGGACTGATTCCCTTAGCATAAGTGAACGCCCAAGTGAAATGAGGCTTATGTACCAGCGTCTGTCATCAGCCTGCACTTACTGCATGGGATGGTTTAAGGATGAAGGAAACCAGCAGAGACCCCGCAGCCRCTTTTGACCACCGCATGAGAATTCCCTGGCAGTGGGTTACCCAGGACTGATGCTCCTGTGATGCACGCTGGACTGCGTGATGGCACGAGGCTGCAGTGGGAGGAACTGCGTGGACATTAGGTGATGGGGCAAATCCAGCGTCAGCTCGGCATCACAGCCTTTCTCCTGCTCCAGAGTGGGATCCTGATCTCCTGTGCTGCCTCAGTGAGATACAGCAGCCCGGCAAAGGAGCATGCATCAAATCAATGAGCCTCACACCACATGCCTGAGTTTTGATAGACCTAATGTGAGCATGGAGATGCATAATGGTCCCTAGAAGACCATAAATTAGTAGAAATCAGAATACCCCTTAAACTGCCGTAATTTAAACCTAAGGTCAGCCTTTTCTTCTTAAAATTCTGAGAGTCACTGAAGCAGAAAAAACTGCACCAGTGACTGAAATCTCTCTACCTTTTCCTCAAATATTCTCTCTTTCCCAATGAGGAGTTGCTTATACTTCTCCTAGACCTTATAAACATGACATATTTATGTCATAAATGTAATATAAATGTAATATAAATGTAATATAAACAAATATTCAACTCCTCTACCTCGTGTCTCACCAAGAAAGCAAGGTCCTAATTTCTTACTGCAGTGTCTTTGTAACGCCAGATAGTATTTTAAGGGGCAGAAATAACAAAGCTGAATCATCAGATCACAGTTTGAGTTTGTGATCTCAGTTGGAGTTTTAGGGGGAGGCACTTGTAAGTCAGACAATTACTCTTCTAGAATAATTTTACAGTTCCTGGATTGTTAAGGAACCACTGGAGAGAAGTAGAAAATGCGATACTTTCAGGATGTCTAGAAGTAATATAGTTCAACYGCTTATGAAGAACAGCCATCATTGACTTGATGCCCTCCCCTGAGATCGTTAGGACTATTACAGACACTAATCAAACTGCCTTCAGGACGTTCCTTTTAAAGAGGCAAAAAGGAAGAAACTGAGAAACAAAACTGTGTTTTCATCCACCAGGAACAGAACAACTTTTCTGAAGGTCTCAGTCATGTAACTTCACCCCCTTCCCTGTTGATAAAGCCTCATTTTGTAAAGGTACTTTTCCGATCCATCAGTTGGACGTGAAGGCAGCACACAGCTGGTATCAGGGCTGGCACCGCAGGGCTATCGCTGCTGCAAGGAAGCGACGTGGGAGAGACGCGATGCTGAGTTCAACCATGGAGGGAGAGCTTTACACCCCCAGCCTTCACCTTCCCTTCCCGTAAGAGGCATGAATGGCTGATGTCTGCCACTCCGTGACCAGCTCATGGTGTGTCGCCTTCATTTGAATTGGAGACGTGTAGATGAGTCTTCACTCTTGATTAGTGAGAAAAGTGCTTGTTGCATTAGGTCAAACTGTGTCCTCATTTATGTCTGTGAGCCCCGCGGGAGTGAACGTGGGTAGCCCAGCCTCGTAGGGTCACGCTGGTCTTTTGTCGCCTTGGGAGTGTGTATTGTGTAGATCTGGTGTTTACCATCTGACTGTATTTTATTCACGAATCAGTCAGGATAGATTTGTTTAACCAAACTCAGTCAGGCTTTCACTACAGAGGGGCAACATCTACGAAGTACGGCATTTGTAGTCGGTGTTGAGACAGTTTACGGTACAGATTGTGTTTTGCTGCCTTTCTGCAAAAGAGCACCGATAGCTGCAAAACCAGAGGGCACAGCACCGTATGGCTCCTTTCACAGTACGGCTCCTGAAAACAGTCTCAAATTTTATACATCTCATTGTCAATGGATGGTAACGACGTACCCTGCCTCTATTCCTGATATATTAGTAACACCAAGACTGGTAATGCCGGAGCATAAATGCGCTCCGTGCACGCTCCGTAACCTAAAGTCTGTTGATGGTTTTGAAAAGCTGGATAAAATGACTTAGTCAATTTAATTTAAATCGAAGGCAGATCTTTAGTGTGAGATTTGCTCATTTTAGTTCTTCCAGTTATTTAGGATCTCCATACCATATGGGTCCAACAAAGGTCTTAAAAATGAAAATTTGAATGGTAGGATTTTTTGCTGATAAAACTCTCGTAAAATTCATCCCCAACAGCAAATTTTTCTTATGAGGGTTGGAGCAGTGCTTGCAACACGTATTTTAGGGTTAAGGATTTGGCCAGAGGGCAGAGTGATCATAGAATACAAAGGCTGCATAGTTTTCAATTACACAAAACGTGTAAAGCTAAACTTCATGCAGAGACGTTTGTTGCAAGCACACATATTTTCTGCTCTTATATGGATGACTAGAAGTGTGTATTTAGCCACATGGGTTATTAAATGCAACTCAGTTAATGGCATTTTCCTCCCTTCCAGAGGTCTCCCACACCACATTATTTCTTAGTGGCATTTAGTTCTCTCTTTCCATCATACCAAATACCCTCGAACAAGCACATGTAAAGAGATCTCCACCAGCAGCGAACGTTGATCTGGTGCAAGGGAACACAAATAAAGCTTCCTTAGGGTTGCATCATGGTGCTGCCTGTGAAGTGTGGTTTTGGTAGCCAAACAAAAAATCCTTGTTCATCATATTTGGATGTTTATTGTGGAACTTATTAGCTTATTACATAGCTTCAGCCACTTTCTTACAGGTTTTAACAGGAATTTCCAACCTTCCCAGAGCTCTTAGCTGATGTGCAATAGAAATCAATAGAAATAATTTGCATCTTTGTTGTTTGCTGCTTTCAGCCAAACCTAAAATATCTTCAGTTAATTCCAGTCACACTTAGAAGAGAGTAAGTTTTAATTTTGGTTCTGTTGCCAGAATTGCTTTGGTGTGCTACCCCTGCTTAGCACAGTGCCTAAGCTAAATGGAAATGTAGAAAATTCAGCCTTTTTTCAGTAAAGCCAAAAAATACTTTATTCCTGTTGACATAATTTCAAAATGATTGAATGTACTCGTTTTCCCATAAGTGCTTCCTAATTTTGTGTCTAACCCTGTTGCATTTCAGTCAAAGGATCCCTTGGATAATTGCAATCAATTAAAAATCTGACAAGCTACAACCATTCTCATTCACTCTAAACCCTGAGTGCTTTTTCCAGAGGTCAAAATTTACTAAGATTAAAATGAAAGAGAAAGATCTGCTGGAAGCACCAGTTCTCTGTAAGGGCTATTTACCTGCATAGGTTGAATTTATTTGGTGAACACAGTGATCACAAGAATAAGAATCACCTATCGTTGCAAATCTGCAGCTGGATTGTCTTAACTTTTTGGAAAGGCTTGCCTTAGGATGGGGTGTCAAATGGGAAAATCTGGGCTGGGTGAGTAAAAAAATAACAAAAATCCAATCTTAGTTTTTGGGAGGAGGCACAAGGAGAGGGGCAGCAGTCATTCTTTAAGACAGACTCTTTTGCCCAGCGTGTGTCTTCTGCTCTCTGCCCGCAGCCCCCTGCTCGCCGTCTGTTTTGCTGCCTCCTGCGGAGTCCCGGGAATCGCCCTGCTGACACTGGGAGTAAACCCTCTCACCGGGGCCCTGGGAGCCTTCAACATTTTCTTGTACACGTGTTGTTACACACCCATGAAGAGAATGAGCATTGCCAACACGTGGGTGGGAGCTGTCGTCGGTGCCATTCCCCCCGTCATGGGCTGGACTGCAGCTACTGGTAGTCTTGATGCTGGTGAGTATAAAACCCTTGCATCTGGGTGAGCGGCGGTCAGCATTGCCTTTGGGATAGCTAAAAAGACTCACTCCAAAGGTAGTAAACCTCGCTTTTTATGCTTGTTGACCCGATACTGCTTCGAAAGCAGATATATTCTGCTGTTTGTGATGCCAAAGTCTGTTACAGCATGGTACCGTAAGGACTGCAGAAGTAGACATGATTGTATCATTCTCCTTACAGGGGCATTTCAGGGGCAGACGTGAGCTGATGAAAGACTGTGTCCTATTGAATATGTGTTTATGCCATCTTAAAAAAAAAAAATCTAGAAGGAAAATAGTGTCTTTGGGGTTCACATGGAAGAAACTGTTATGTAATTTCAGGATTAAAACCATACCCAGTAAGATCCAACTTACAAGTCAGGAGCTTTCAGCTGGAAAATTCCCAGATGTGTTTATTACTGTCTTTCCACAAGCCAGAAAATATCCTAGGAAGATTAATTTATTGGTGTATTTCTTAATTGCCCACTTCTAAACTCTAAGTTATAAATGTTCCTTCCCCCCCTCCTTGAAAAGCAAACGAAGATTTCTATTTTAGTAACTGTGAACCGTTTTTACATCCCTCATAAAACACTGATCTCTTCAGCAGCTAAACTCTGACACAATTAGGGCTTGTTTTTCCTGCCAGCTAGAAACTTAAGAATCAAAGTGGCTCCACATAGTTATATTCTGAAGAAACTCATGAAGTTTAATTAACAGGTCTGTTAAGAATTTTTTTAGCGCACACTCATCCCACAGTGTGGCATATTTAAGGCTTGAATAATACTTTCAACAACAAGGCTTTTAACCAGAAATTATCAGAATCTGTGCAAAATCCATAGCACGCCATTCTTCATGTATGCTACTCGCTTTCTATAAAAATCAGTCTGAACTGGCTTTGTGTATGCATGTTCTGATAGAGATCTAATCCAGAGCTAGGACGAAGGGTTTTGTGGTTGTTTTTTTTTTTTTTAAACGTGTGCTACTTCTATATAAACATTTACTTCTCTGAAAGGTTTTTTTTGTATTTAGACCTATAAATGATATGTATGTGTATGTATAGTGGCTCATGTTAAGGAGTGCATAACAGACATCATTAAAAGCTCTGTATTTCTAAAGAGAAGAGGATGAATTAAAAACACAAAATGTATATTTTTAAGGACTSTATCGTTCTGGCTGCAGTTGCTTAAACCTTGGATCTTAACATTGTTTAGAGATTTCTGCACTGGTTTTGGCATCTCTTTGCAGAGTTGATGCTAGAAGATGACTCTCATGTGCCCATGCTTCACCTGCAAAGTCCAGCCTGGAGGAGCTGGAGTGAAGAGCTCTGGCTCACCAAAAGCCCCGGCTGTAGAGGCTGTCACAGTTCAAATTTTCACCCCTGGTTTTAAAATGGCAGCTAAACTGCTGCAGTTAAAGCCCAGCACATTAAAGTAAACTGGCACTGATTTTCATTATCTTTAATTTGTCAAGTTAAAACTTGCTCTTTGAGACCTATTTCGCAAAGAGCTAAGCTGTCCCTGGACGGCAGGCAGGCAGAGCAGGCAGCAGAGCGCACCATCTTTGTCCCAGGTAAGCTCTTCCTCTCTAATTTGCAACTGAGATGTGGTTACAAGTCCCTCTGCCAGCTCTGCTGTGGAGGAGATAATCTCTGGCAATGATGCCATCAGTGAAAGAATGATAACTTAAAACCACCTGWGCAGACTTTGCCAGAACATGATGATCTGCACTGGTGCGTAACCTGATGTTGTATTGTTTGTCCTGGGTAGCTAAAACTTTCTACAGTCAGCTCCCAGTATGTGTCAGTGAGGGCAGGCAGCTTGTTTAACAGAGAAAGAAATGTTATTGAGCTGATGCTGGTCTTTGTAATGAAGCACACCTGGGGAGAGTCCTGAAAAGGGTGACCTGAATGTAATATTTTAGTGCATTTCAGTATTTTAGGAAAAAAAAAAAACCCAAAACTTTAAAAAGAAAAGAGATAAATAGAAGAAAAGGATTGCATTGTAAACTACAATTTTCAGTGTTAAGCATTCTGCTGTTGCAAAGGAGAAGAAAGTTCAGCATCTGGCAGCATCAGACCCACACGGAGTACAAGTGTGCATCTGCGTGCATACATACACGACGTGCAGACCTGCATCCCTTCTCTAACCAGCCTACCCACAGTTGTTGAACTCATTAATAATGTGTAATTAGCTTGGAGACTTAACCTAGTTTTCCACAGAGGTGTGAAAATGCATTTGCACCTCGTTTTGGAAAAAAAAAAAAAGATCATTCCACTCAATAACAAAGAGGAATGTGAAGGAAGGGAGTTAGAAAACTAATGAGAGGGAAGGTTCTCACCGCTTAACTGGTGTTTTTCTGAGTTTACATTTTCCTGTGAATTTTCTCTCCTTGTAATCTTCTCACAGCAGCCACATTGTTGTACATGTTGCTGGTTGTAGGGAAAACAATATTTAAGTGTAGACCTTTCATTACCGTTTGGGGGGGGGTAACCAAGTGTTACACCATTCCATGTGGTACCCTAGGCCAGCCGTGTCTGCACTCTTCTGTAATGTCAGGAGTTCGATAACATCACTGGCATGGTTCATAGCTAGTGCTGCGAGATGCTCTTGGTCCTTTGAGAAAGTTGGAGATGATTCCTAGTTTCCGATTCCAGAGATGATAACAAAGTGTCTCTGATTGGAGCAGCCTTGTTTTAATTTGTCCTCATTTTGTTTATGACTTTCTTATTTCAAAGATTAATACCTTGGCAGTTTCTTGCACAAGAAACAAGTATCGCGTATTTGCAGATAAAAATCTGGGACCCTCTTATTTCCAGTGATGCAAACACTTGCTGGTATTTCTTCCACTACACATCTTTTGCAGATCTTACAGTGATTCCCAGTGATGCTTGCTTCCATTTCTGCCCCTGATAGGTAACTTTAATTACATGCTCTTAAGCCTGATTGAACATCTTGCCCCCAACCCTAGATTTTGTGCCAACGTAATTTAGGGAAAACCTCACATTTCAAAAGTGAAAGATAAGGTTATCTCTGGGAAGATGTGGAATTCTCTGTTGTGGGTTTGGGGCTTTTTGTGTTTTTTTTTTAATGGCAGCTGTTTGAAACTGATGAAAGATCAGGAATGTTAACATTTCCTCGCTGGGGGAGCCGAGTGCAGGTGAGATGGTCAAAGGTGCGTGATAAATGTAATTTATCACATGGATATCACTACCACATATCTGGTGTATTTATGCAGAACTTAACTGCCAGCCTGTGATTTGCAGTAACACGTTTGCTTCCTTGAAAGCAGATTTCATTGCTCCTTTGTGGTACTATTTATTTCCAAAGAGATTTGTTTTTCTAGTAARTCTAGACGCCCTCAAATTATTTCTCTTGATTTTACAAAGGAAGAACTAGCAGGAAAAATAATGAAATTCACTTACAGCCTTAAGTGATAGCATAAAGACAGGAAAAAGAGGCAAAGCTCGGCAGAGTGTCCTGTTCTGTGCTCTATCCTCCTCCTGTGCAGGATCCACAGGCAGGAGAGCTCCTGGCTGTGCCACGCTGCTGTTGAGCCTGTGTATGGACGTCTTGAGGAAGTAACAGAGCTATTTATTTTGGCATGCGAGAAGCACAACGTATACACGCTTTAAATTACTCTTGTGTTGCTGGTCTTTCTCCCCAGACTAATGCTGCAGCTTGCTTGTTAGAAATGTTTGCTGTCCATTTAAACTTGTTATTTCTAGTTAGCAGAAAAACTGAATCTGGAGTAAATGTTTCCAAGTGCCATAGCCCGTATTTTGCCTTACGCATTTTGCCCTTCTTCCACCGACCTTCCTGTGCTTATGCACTGAAGGCTCGATCCCAGCCGGCGAGCGGTATCGGTGTCTTAGAACGGAGCAATTCAGTGCCACAGCGTTCATATAAACCACCCAGTTAGATGGAAGTGACAAGCAGGGGTCCTCAACATAATGTACTTATCAGTTAAGGGGATTTATTCTGAGTAGGTGGCAGTGGCGTAGCAGATAACAGCCCTGACAGTATAGCAGACATTACAGACCCATGGTGGCCTGGAGCCATAGGTATTACTGCACCAAAGAATGTTTATCTCAAGAGACTATTTAGTTTATCTCAGATGCTCCACTTCTGGTCTCCCTTTCCTGAAAGACATCTTGTACTGATTTTCATTCATTTTCCGAAATTTAAATAATTCCTGGGGCTATGGAATTTATAGACTGAGTATCAATTGTAATCACGTGGAGGCTGATTTTTAAATTGCCTTTACTTTGTAATTCAAATTGTGTTGTATGGTAGACATTAATTATGTCAGCCAACATCTATTTACAAATGGGGATTTAAAAACGGGCAGTTCTTATCAGCTAGTGACATTTGGCAGATGGATGGTTTCAGTAACAAAAAAAAGAGAATAGGGGAGAGGGGGGGCTGCGCCCAACCTGTCGATGGCTGGAGTCTCTCATACCTTCCCTGGTGTAGCACTTGTCTGCCAGGAGGAGGGAGAGCAAAGCAACAGCTTAATTGCATGCAAAATAAGCTTGGAGATCTTTGTGTCCCTTCCAGTTAAGCACTTTGAGCTTTCAAAGCCCCTTGATGTGCGAGCAGGTCTGGGAGCCAGCCGCCCGTGGGAGCAGGGCAGCTCYGCTGTCCCGCTGCAGGACCGGAGGAGGCTCCGGCTATAAACTCCCTCTAGTAAACTCAGCTTTTCAGGGTTTCACTTCTCAGATGAAAGACAGCAGAATTTGTGGTCTGTTCCAGAGGAAACAGAGATATTCATGTCGCTGACATATGAGAATTGGAAGCTGGGGGCCCAGGAGTGTKCTTTGTGGGGGTAAAAACTGTAAAAACCGAGGCAGAGGGACAATACGAGTAAGCAGCTGGTCTGAATTTAGGACAAAAGCCAGTGGGCAATTTTTTTTCCCCCTTTCCATCTTCACAAGAGACAAAAGAAATGGCAGTTCCACCACTGGGGCACCTGGGGGACCAACCCCATGAGTTCACAGGCAACGTGCCCTTACCCGGTTCTCTGTCCCACGCGTGGCTGTTGGGGCACCTGGAGGAGATGGGGCTGTGCAGCAGCCCCCGTGCCCCGGGTGTGTGACACGACACCCGCCAGAGAAGCACCGGTGCCCCGGGTGCGTGACACAACACCCGCAGGAGAAGCACGACAGGGGGGTCTGCAGGAGGGACTCCCACCCTCGGGCTACGTGGGAGCCCCGGAGGGAGCCTGGAAGAGGCGGTTGGTGGGGAGCCCCTGCATGGCTCTGCAGGTTTGCGATCCTCTGCTGCTGGTCCTTTGGCAAATACTTCCTAAACATATTTGGACATAACGAATGGTCTGTGCAAAGACCGTATTTTCATCTTACCCAACAGGCTCGCTTTTTTTATGGCATCTGTTTGCTGGGGTTAGCTAAGACGAATTATGTACGGCGTTGTTGTTTTTCTCAACCTTGCCTGTATAATGAAGGGTGTTTCCCTGTGAGGCTTTCGGCTGTAATAACCTGTTGTGTGTCATACAAAAAGTGTGCATGCCTGTGTGTATCCGTATGCATACAGCTTTTCTCCACATGGTGAGCATACCTGAGGACATCTGGTTTCCTCCTGTTAAAGGCAGTGGCCAGGAACACTCCCTCGAGGTGAAAAACCCCACTGCCAACTTCATTTCCCATTCGTGGTGGACACCGAGGATTGTCCTTTTGTTTTGCAGACAAGCCGTACACACGGCCAACATCCCCTTCCCTTTATGTGCTGCAGCAGAGAAGTCTATCGCGTCTACCCCCGAGACGCTCCTGCTCCACAAGCCTTTTGTGCCATCCTTCAAAAGAAACAGCTATTGAAACCCATGACCATGAAGCTTTTGAGTTTTCCAGTGTTTTCCTCCTCGCCCTTCGTTTACATGACCGTGTAACCTTGAAGGCGCACAATTAGGGCTGCGCGCGGGGCTGTGCGTGCCCGCACTGACAGCCGGGACCATTGTTTGCAGCCCGGAGACCTTGTGCAAAGCTTTAGGAGCGATACTTTTCCTTTTTTCCTTCTCAAGGCTGCTTAGCCGCTCATGCGGCATCTGACACAAGCAGTCATCTGCTTTTGTTTTCCAGTGGAAGCAGACGTGCCGGTTGTTGTCTTGCTGTGGTGCTAATATAGGAAATGCCGCAGTGGTAAAATAGATGGGAATTGCATCAGTTTGGTTAAGGTTCGTGACTAGATAATTCCCAAATGTCTTTGTGTTTGAGAAGCTTCATAATCACAAATTAAGATGTAAATTTTGTAGAGCTAATCTCTTTTCTACTTCCAAAGACAATGGGAAAAATTAAATAGTAGGTAACATTTTTCCTCAGGAGTGATTGTATCAGGGCAGTATCTTGAACACTTGTAATCAGAGGCCAATTGATTTACCCTAATAGTCATTTTCCATCACCAAAACAAGCTGAAGGATAGGCAGTAATTATTGCACCTTCCAACTCTCCTTCACAAACAGAAAATGCCACCGCCAGCTTAATATACCAGTCCTTACCTATCAGGACACTACAGCTGTGTTACGGACGTGACTCTCCAAACCACTCTGAATATTTGTACCAACTTCCCTAAATAATCCTTTGGGTGTTTAATATTACATTGAATCTTCAGTGGGCAACAAGGTTTTGAAGAGACTTCAAAATCCTTCCTTACCCCCATAATTGCTGCATAGTTAGAAATCTCCAGGGAAGACTACYGTGTTAAACTTGTTGTGAACGAGCACAACAGAAAAGATAGAAAATAAAATCTTTGGGGATGTATCCAGTATGTTTCCTGCGAGCGTAACATCCTGTAAAAATCATGCAGGACCACAGTGAAGAGTTTTGGACTGGTTATGTTAAATTTCCTGTAGAAAAGGTGAAAAACGCGGTCTGAGACAGCGCGGTTGCTCGCAAGCAGGTGGATACAGCTGGACGAAGTCAAGTCTCTGAGCTCTAATCTACCTTGTCTGGATTAAAGAGGAGTAATTTGTTCAACATCTTTTAAGGGAGGAGAGCCAGTTGTGTGCTATCAAGTAAAACGGTGTGTGGTTGTTTCCTGACTACGATCCATTAAAAGGCTGAGCTTAGACTACCAAAGCCTTCCCCTCCTGACAGCAGCCAAACTCATACCAGTTTCTTAGAGACAAAAGGCCGGTGCTTTCCTCTAATAAGTCAGCGAGCTACCAAGGTCTGGAAATAATTTTAAAATTCCTTCACATTATTCAAGGCAGAAGAATTACTAAAATTGTGCTTTAAGCAAAACAGCATTCTTAGGTTGCCAAGGCAGTAAACACCAGCTTTGGGAAATGCAGTAAGATTTCAACATCTGTTTTGGAGCTGATATTTTAACCATTCCATGTTTATTTTAATGCCTGGTTGGCCACTTCCCAGTCATACATATGCAGCACCAAAGCAAAGACAGAAGGAGCGAGTCCGTTCTTGAATTGATGCTACAGATCAGCTCCCCCTTCCTTATTTTTTTTGTTTTATTGATTAAGTAAATAGGTGTTTGTCCTGTCTAGAGCTTGAAAGTGATACGAGAGGTTTGCAGAACACTGTGTAGAGGGAAGGCACTGTGTGTTGTCTAAAGAACAATGAGAAGGATAAGAAGAAAAAATAAGTTGTTCATCTCCAGTGTGTTTTCAGGAACACGATGTTGATACAGCAGTCTCTGTAGATAACCTTGGACATGTTTGCCTCGACTTGTGCAGACAGGCCCACGTTCATCTGCCTGCCTGGGCTGGTTGGACTCTAGCTGGCCCTGCTCCAGAGGCTGGTGCTCCCACCAACACACGCTGTGCTCCAGCCTGTGCCCTCTTGTAGCTCAAGTCCTTTTCTGCCCTGGAAGAAATTGCCTTCAGAAATTTTTTGGAGAGTTTCAATGGGATCATCCCAAAATTATTGTGCCTTGTTTAAGGCAGAGAGCTGAAATAATTCAGCTGCGGGTGAAATCATCGCTACTGCTCCATGTGCCAACTGTACAGTGTATAAAGCTCTTTGATGATGAAAGGTATTGCCAGCATGAAAGAGGCATATTTCAAATCACTGCTTAAGAGAGTGGCATCCTTAGCACAAGACAGTCAAGCAGGATCCAAACGTTACTTCTGCCCTTTAGCGGATGAGAAAATAGGTTTGCAGTCCTCAGGTTGCTTTACATGAATGAAACCGTTTGCTCAGAACGATGCTACCGGCATGATTTCTGTTGGCACTGATAGCTCGGCAGCTGAATGTGCCCACTCTTTCTTGAGTAGATGATGTATAGACTTGAACAGCCTCTGTATCCTTTACAGGACATGAGACGTTTGGGGGACTTGCACTAGGCTCTGGAGCTTTTCGTCCCTGGGTCGCTGATCCCGGCGCAAGCCCAGGATGGACAGGACAAGAAGCTGTTGCTACCTGATTGCTCTGCTCTCCTCTCCATGTGTTAACCAATGGTCAGAGTTCACACCCTGCAAGGGCTTACACCCTAAAAACTATCTTCCAGTTTCCTGCTCTTAGGTGCTCTTCTTAGCAGAGAGGCCAAGGACTCAACGGGCTCAGGCACTGACATTGCTCCCTTGCCTGAGATTTGGACCATCCAGCAAATGAGGTCATCATAAATTGCTTTAAAAGGAATAAAACGTGAAATTTTAATCAAAGTTTAGAGGTACCACATGGCCTTCTTGACACCATGAAGAGCATAACTTCAGAGGGGTATGCTTCTTGCTCTTGTAATTCTGAAAATTAGACTGTCAGCTACTGCGGTTTGCAAGCCCAGAATCACTAGTTGCTTTTGGAAATCTCATCTCACAGTTATTTCCAAGTCTTACCCAAACTTATTGAACCTTAAAACATCTTGCCAAGCAGTTTCCGAATGACTGTGGAATTTAGTGTCTTGTTTGTTTTAGGAAAAGTGCAATTTATAAAGCTCCAGTATTTCACTAGATAAAAATATATTTACAGAAAGCAAGAACCATTTTCTACCTTCTTCAATGCCAGTTGACATTTTGGCTTTATCTTAGATATTAAAATAAAATAAAAWTCTCATCTTGTTCTTGTTTATTAAAAAGCAGATATATTACTATTTAAATACTTCTGAAAGAATTTAAGAAAAGAAATAATAGCTTAACCTTAAAATTCATGATGAACGGTAAAACCTGTTATTTATCTTTAACTCTGTGGATGCTATAGGACCTACCTGGTTCTCTCCAATCCTGTAACTTTTGAGGTGATTTAAGCTAGTACAAAGTGATTAAACAATGGGAACTCAACAAGAAAACATTTTATACCTATTTTGCACACGAGAGTGAAAGAATACTGGAGACCTGGGTCCTGTTTGCCTAGATAGACTTCATTTCTTGTCCAAAATCAAACAGGACTCGTCTGCCAAGTTATCAGGATTTAGAAGTGTCTGTCGCAGCTGTCCCAGGTTCTCACACTTGGAGAAGTGAAGAGTTTGGAAGGTCGTAAATGGGCTAAACTTGCAGCTATTAAAAATTTGGCCCAAAAGGCCAAAGAGTTTGGGATATCCACGAGCCAGGTACTTGTGGTCTTGCAATTCATAAACACTTGCGGAAAAGCTGAGGGATCCAATATGAATTTCTATCGGTCTGCCTGTGCTCGGGTTTTCCACGTGCGGCGGAGGAGCCGAGGAGCCCGAGGGCTGCGGTGTCCCTGGGTGCTGGCTGTCTCCCACTGCCAAAGCAAGCGCGATGGCTCTGCTCCGCCGGCCACCTTTGCTTTTGCAAACTCTGTGCCAGCTCCGTGTGTTAGGGGTGTGAACGACCTCGTCTGGTCTTCACTTAATTATAAACTCCGTAGAGAAAAAGGAGATTTGCATTGATTAAACTGAGTTCCCAAACTGTTGGGAACTGCACAGAAGCAGCAGAGTAGACTCCGCGCTATTTTTAACCAGGTTAGTCTCCAGAGTTAGTCTTGCTGTAATATTGCTTAAAAACACTGCTGACCTAATTATGACATAGTTAACAKTCATCTAGTAATTAATGAGTATTACAGTGTCTGCTCTGGGCTTGACAGGATTCCTACTGTGGGCTCATTTGATGCTGAATTGTACTGTACCATGTGCTGTGCTTTGCAAGTCATCAGTCTTACGTGACACTTAAAAATCTCTGACAACCTGACAATCTCAGCCTGGGCAGAGGAAATTACAGGATGTCCAAGGCACATGGGAAACTAACAAAAAGATCGGGTCAGTTAAAATCCGCATAATGGGCTATTAAATTGTTTTACTGTTCAGCTTCTCTGTAAAATATCAATTATCTCAATGGTTGTAATGTAATCAAAGTAATTAAATTCCAAAGCCTTGCATGTAAAAACCAGAGCTTTGTAAATGGGAATCCAGCCTCAAGTAGTTTAGTTGGTCTGTTTGTGTTCAAAAGTTTCTCCAGATGACTATTTTTTTTTTAATGGTGTTATAGTTAGAGAACTGTTAAAGGTTTTTGTGTGTTTGAGGTTTAGGGTGTGTTTTGAGCTTGGCTGCACACAACGTTTGAACAATAGAATAAGCAAAGCCCGCGTTACAGCCGAAACACAGGAACGCAGCACATGCCAGATGAAAAGCCGGCTGGTCCGTAGCCGTGGGAAGCAGGGACAGCCTCTGCCTCTGAATCCTGGCCCCAGCTCCGTCTACTTAAGTTTCCTCAGGTGATAGATAATTGTAGCTTACCTTTCCCTAAGTTCTGAAAAATGACAAGCTAATGTCTCTAAAGCACTTCAGATGTGAAACTTGAAAAATATTCCTATCTTAGGTTTATCACATTCAGGATCTTGCCTCCGGTAATATGTTTTACAAGAATAGGAAAAAGTTAAAGAATGACATATTACAAGAATATTTTTCCCATTGTTTCTCCTGGTGTAGGGAGTACTGCTCCTTGATTAAGTTTTATTTCAGTAGAGCTACTCCCTTAGATTTCAGCAGAACTGAATCAAATACTATTTTGTTAGGGCCAAAATTACTTTTGTTGCCACAATTTTCTGAAATTCATGGTAATTTTGGGGTGCATCATTTTCAACCGTCTTAAAAGGTTCCGATTTAGAGAAGGTGCTAAGCATCCACGCCCTGAAAGTCAACTTTAGTAGGATCGAATGACAGGATTTGCAAGCCTTTGGGGCCATAGTCCAGGAAATCACCTGTAATTCGTAGCAGGCAATGTTGTTCTGAAAGCTGCATGCCCGATATATGAGCGTCTATCTCCATGCTTCATGTAATCAACTTTCAGAGGCATGTACTCACCTAATGGAGTATTTGTTACTCACTTTGAAAAGCAATGAAATGGGTCTTTTATACCACTACTGGATCTTATAAGCAACTGGAAACCCGCAGTAAGTCTAATGGGCTGTTCCTTCACTGGCTGATAAGGTAGGGCAAAAAAAAGGCTCTTTTGCAAACTTTTATTATTATTATTTGCATGACAACGCCAGTGTAAGGTGTGCTGTTTAAGACGAGAACTAGACATGCACAGCTCCAAGGAACATACAGCCAGAACAGATGGAGGGAAGATGTGAAACATGAGGCCGTTCAAAGGAGGCAGTGACTTGGTCTTTGTTAGAGCCCAAGAAGTTGCTGGGGAAGAAGTGAACGTTTGGGGAAGAATTTAAACACATTAACCTGTGTGCAGATAAGTGTTGCTGTTTCTGTTTCTATCAAGTCATTAAGAAAATGATAGACTCACGGCTCCAATTGGGAAGTAGTTTCCATAGAGAATGAGCTCATGGAGGCAGGGAGATGCAAAGAAAGTGTTAATGCCGGAGCGGAGCGTTTGGGAGCTGGGGAAACAAAAGGAAAATCCAGGAATGCTCATAATGYGCAACAGCCTTGGGGGATTTTTTGTGTCTTCAGACAAAATTAGTGAAGGAAATTTAGTCTGAGGGCCTCCTTGAAGCTCACTGAAATCAGCATATAAGCTGCTTCTGCCTCGATAAGCCCTGTACCGTGTCCTGAGGATAGCTGTGAAAAATGTGGTGCTTCCATAGCTCCTTTTTAAATGTAAAAGTAGCTAATTGGTGTGAATAGAGTTACTTGATCAAACTACTTAGAAGTTCCTACAATTGGTTTGAAGGAGTAAAAAGTTCTCCATCTTCTGTCACCTCATTAGCAGCTTCTGCCAGTTCTGCCGCCTGCCCGAGATGCATGATCAAGGCGCTCCCGTGCCGTGAGCAATTCCCTCCCTTCGCTCAACAGGCAAACAGAAAGCTCAGCCATGCTCCAGGCTACCAGGGTGCTGGTATTTTCCCGGTTCTCAGGAGGAAGCAGCTTATCCTCCTTCTCTGCTGTCATTGAGCAGGGCTCCCTTTTTCTGGTCAATGCGACACTCTGCTCTGGATGCACCAACTCAGGAACCCGGGAGTGGAAGCTAGAGGCTCCCAGGAAAACAGACTCTTGCCCAACTTTGCTTCATTTCCATCAGTCTTCCTTCAGGTAGAGACTGAATTGGTGCAGAAACCAATTAGCAATGGTTCGTTAGGAGGAAGTGACTTGTTGAAATGCTTTTCAAATTAAGTGCTTCAAAAATAGAAGAACCACCGTGCGCAACCCTATGTAAATGCCGTTAAAAACAGAGCATGCCTTATCTTACAAAGCATGCCTTGTCTTCTGCACAGCGCGGTGTAACATGTTCATAGCGCTGCTTTTTTGCAAATACAGCCCAAATCTGCAGAGGTCTTCACGTAGCACGTCTTGCGGTGGCCCTCTAATGCATGTTTCCTTCTCTCTCTCCCACTGCAGGTGCATTACTGTTAGGAGGAATCCTCTATTCCTGGCAGTTCCCTCACTTCAACGCCCTGAGCTGGGGTCTGCGGGAAGATTACTCCCGAGGAGGATACTGTATGATGTCTGTCACCCACCCAGGGCTGTGCAGGCGGGTGGCTCTGCGTCATTGCTTGGCCTTAATCGGACTCTCAACGGTGGCTCCTGTTCTCGACATCACCACGTGGACTTTCCCCATCATTTCGCTCCCTATTAACCTCTACATCTCCTACCTCGGCTTTCGGTTCTACAGGGATGCAGACCGCAGCAGCTCCAGGAAGCTCTTCTTCTGCAGTCTGTGGCATTTGCCAATGCTGCTGCTTGTCATGTTCACGTGCAAGAAATCGTTCCTAAAGAAGGAAGACAAAGGTGATCTGCTCGGTGGAAATCATGGGAGGGCTATGGAAATTAGATTGCCTTAAATGTCAATTACTTGTCATCCTCGTGACACATCAGGTAGTATATTTTAGTAATTGCAAGGGGGAAACCTGTGGGGATCTGTTTGAAGAAGAATCATTTGTGCCTAGCAACCACTTCATGCGATAATTTTCTGTTTTCTTCTGAAAGGGAATAGACGTGAGACCTTAAAGCATTTATGGGCCTCAGGCTCACTCACTCATCACAGATTAAAATTTAAGCCTATGTCAGAAGCACATCACTTTGGGATGGCCTTCCAAAGTCTCCGTGAGTCGTGGTCTCTCATCTCGTGGATAGGTTTTCAGTTAGCAAGTCACATGCGCACACTTACTAACCGCCAGCACTGGCAGCCTTGGCGAAGCCGTCAGGAAGCGACAGATGAATGATTTATCACTCCTGCTCCCCAAGCATCCTTTCCAAATTAACTTTGAGGCACGTGGTGGGTTGGGTGAACTCTTCTTGTCTTGGTCCGTGCCATCCCCGCTCTGATATTACACAGAAGCCTTCAGTTTCTGAGGCTTTTTTCAATCAGTTACTTTTCCCAAGGTTCCTATTCACCCCAGTAGATTTTTAGCTTTCATACAGCTGGCACAATGCTAAAGGAGTAAAGAAAACTGTCTTTCAGCATGCTACACATCAGCATTTAAACACAAAACAACCTCCAGACGAACAGCTCTTCTGTAGCATATACCTTGAACGCACTCTGAGCCATTCTACTGTAAATCCGTCATGGGGAATTTCTGACTCCCGTGTGGTTTTACGTCATTAGAGTTTGAGCCCTGTGTGTCAGATCTTCAGCTGGTCAAAATTGCTGTTACTGTTTATGTCAGTGAAGCTTTGAAAAGGTGTAGGAGGTGAGAAGCAGATCTCGGAGTCTGGTAGTTTTAAGGCTTTTCTATGCTGATGTGTCTTGTGCCAGCCCATTCAGTCTCAGTGTCCTCAGACGAGCTCTGGACTTGCATCAAGAGTTTGAACTGTATTTAATATCACACCGTGGTGGCTCAGAGAGAAGGCCTCGCTTGGGGTATGTAATTGGTGAGGAAACACATTTTGCAGAAAAAAAGTTGAGGATTTTTATCTAATACTATAATGTTCAAATTGCAGCCAGCGTCTCTCAAAAGCAATTATTGTGGATGGTCTCACTAGGAAAATGCATTATCTTTGTTAACTGATACGCTGAAGAACATTTCTAGCCACAGTCTAATGTGCTTGCGATCCCACTGCGGGGCTGTGGCTAACCCTCAGCCTACCTGGGGCTGGCTGTGACCCGCTGGGATGCTTCCAAACGCAGCAGCATCCAGGGCAGACAAAGACTGTGTTATAGTTTCTTGTGGTAGTTAGTGCCTGTTATGACTTGATGCGTTTTCATGCCAAGATTTCTTTCCCATGTGGAGAGGGACTGGGCAGCACAGTTGTGCATCGATCCAAAGATACAGTAATACCTGAAATGGGAGACGCTGTCTCTAATCTGATCCYGAATAAAGCCCTTCAGGAAACATCACAAATCTGCCACCACGTGYGTATCACGCTGACATAAAATCTTCACTGGCTGCTTTCATGATAGAAGCCCAACTTCTGGTCTCAGTTACACTGGTGTAAATCAGGAGTGACGCGGTTAACCTCTGTTCTGCTGGTGGAGGTGCTCGCAGGAGCAGAGCCACCTGTTTTACATGGCTCTTAAATAATCGGTTGCAAGATTTTCTGACTCTCTCAASTGATTGCAGATGACAGGATTGAGTTCCCTCTTACTGTTTGTCTGACGGACTCCGTTGTACTCGAGTTACTGCGGGCAACACTTCGTAGAAATGTCTGGAAACTGTGCAACTCCTGAATTTGTTTTAAAAATGCATCCAGTCTTCTCTGCAATAAAGTGCGTACTGTACAAAAAAAGAGATGAATGCTCAAAATCTGTTCTGAACGATTCACTTATGATTGAAACTGGTACAGTTCAGTTAATTGCAAAGGTATTTGATAGTTTTGTGGCATTTCTCGCAGGAACAATATTCTTGACCACTGCAAGAGCAAGGACAGCTTGTGAAATACGGGTATATTGTGCAAAAAGCACACTGAAACTAAGTTGCATGTGAGTGGAAAGGGTTTGTGCAAAACCAAAGAATTTGGTCAACCTTTAGCTGGGAGAGGAACCTGAAAAGAGCAGATGGCTCACAAAACCCACGGATTTTGCTCTCAGAGGCAGAAAGCGGTGCTGAAGCAGGAGGGTTGTGGTTTTCTCCTAAGTCGTTATAGAGCCAGGCTTTAGGATGGCCTGCAAGTATGGGGTGCTGTCCTGACAAACTCAATTAAAGGTCCCAAGGAGATGCCTGTGGTTCAGTTTTGAAGAGCAGTCATCTTCATTTCTTGGGCCAAAACATGTAACATTCACGGGTTTTAGGGCCAGACAGGAGCTTTGTAATCATCACTGAGTGTCTGCAAAATGCAGGTCACAGAGTTGCACCAACATCTCCACACCCAGTTGGTCTGGCCTGGAGAGAGAACATGTTTTCAAAGTGAGTGGATCTGGGATTTAAAGGTAAGAAATACCATTTTTTTTAAAAAAAAAAAAAAAAAGAAAGCTTTTTTCACCTAGAAGGTGTTCTCGCTGTGCTCCAAAATGGCCATGTATCAGTATGGATGAAGTAATCTACTGTCATTTTACTGCCTTTAAGAATTTTTGCTGTTGCATGTGCTTTGAAAATAAAAACATTGCCAAACTGAAATCTTGGTTACAGACAGATAGTATGGTAGGTGCTCTTAGGTGTCCTTTTCAATATTTCTGGTGCCGCTATGGAAATGAAAAAAGTACTGAACTGTCTGCCGTCATCCAAAGGTGTTTGTGGTCCCTTTGACCCTACACGGAGGGTTAATGTCAGCCATACCCACTCCAGCACTGCTGATATTGCTGCCTAAATTCTGCCGGGAAAGAGGCAGGTGAGGTGCATGAGAGTGTCTTGCTGTGATCGCTTTGCACAGCGAGGGCAGTGCCGGGAATTAAACTTGGGCTTCCTGCATCTCAGTCCTGGGCTGTGCAAGCATCAGGCTTTGCACGGCTCCTTGAATCTGCAACTGCGGTTCCTGCATAGAATTGCAATGTTTTTTTCCTTGTCCCATTTGGAGAAGTTGGATATAGGTTGTTTGTCATCCCGTTATCCTGGTTACTCAGGATCTCCCCATGAATTGGTCCTCCTGGTGAATTCCTGCTATTTATGCGGTAGTGAAAAAAATAGCAGCAACGTGCCACATCCCTCCAACCCCTGGGTCTGCTGGTAGCTGAGAGGGTCCCATCTAGGTGTTGCTGTTACAGCAGGCAGCTTTGCACCACCAGAAGCCTGTACTGAAGCTCACAGAGGAATCTGAGCCAATGACTCAAGAAGGCGAAGCTGGTTTTAGTCTATTTGGACTTTAAACCTTTTGTGTGGTTTTGTGGATAAAACAGTAGCCCTAAGGCTCAGGGGATCATCATTCTTTCCAGATCTCTGTTTAAGAAATGCACTCCATCTGTAAAATAGGGATGATGAGATTTCGCCTTGTGGGACGAGTAAACAGCTCATGTTTTTGTCAGTCCCCTACCCATTATTCTGTATGGCCCTGTAAAGAGAGCGATGGCTAATGGTTTGATTCCCCGCCACCTCCCTTCTTTGCTCTGACCTTCAGCAAATCACTTCATCTCAGCACACGGCTTGCCTCACAGGACGGCGTGGGGAGCTGAGCTACGTGACTGTGAATTGCCCCGAGCTCTTGCATTAGCGAGGAGCCCCCGGGTCCTGCGTGAACCCGCTTGCGGTACCTCGGCGTGACAGGCATCCAGCAAGCCAGGCAGTTGGTGGGGCTCTGCGCTTTGTTCCAGCATGAATGAGGAAACCCAATCCCTGCGCACACAGCTCTTTCCCTTCTCCTTTCCCCCACTGGGTTTTTTTTTTCTCACTTCCTGTATCAATCTCGGATATAATCTGCCCCAGCAGAGTAACACATTCACACTCTCCTGGCTCCAGCAGCGTTTCCCACTCAGCCAGGCCACGGCATTTCAAGGCTTACACAAAACACACACGTCCTTTTCAGTTCCAACGATCCCACGAGAGTAGGAATGGAAACAGAGTGATACTATTAAAAATCATTATCATTACAGATAGAAAGCGTGTTGTCCTGGTTGCTCTCCAGGGGTGATTAGATATTCCCTCTTCCTTGGAAATACAGGCTGTCTACAGAACACTTCGCTTTTAAAACAGAAATATCAGCACTGTTTTCCTACCAAGCAACTCTGCTGGAGGTGGTAATACTAGAAGCTCCGTTGCAGGCTGTCCACGATGGCATTTCTAGTCATGGTATTTCTTAACCAGGCGAAAAGCCGGCACCGGGGAGAGCTCGTGGGATGCAGGATGCCCACCTGCGCTGGCGGTGTGGCCGTGGGTCAGTTGTTCACCTCTTGGTGCTGCTACTTCTTCTGCAGGTCAGTCCTGCAGGGCAGGGCTTGTCCCCGGTAGGTGCGTGTCCAGCACTTGGCACTGCCAAAGCCAAGTCAGAGTCTGATTCCAAAGTTCATCATCTCCCAAGGTGTGAGGTCAGAAGTGTCGTTGGTGAGGACCCTCAGACTGTGACTTGCTGGGTGGTTCCCATTGATGGTTTTTAGTCCCCTCTGAAATAAATGTACTACAGACTTTTAGGGCTGCGACACAAAGTTTAGCARGCTTTGGAGCTGCCTTCCAAACCCTTCTGTCGACTGAGCTTGGAGTACTTGTGAACACGAGACGGTTTCTGTGCTCTGTTAGAGCTTGCATTAGTCTGGATTGCCATGTCGCAAGGATGCCCGTGCCTCCAAAAGGCTGTTGTCAGGCCCAGAGCCGTCAAATTCTCCCTGACCCAAGGAAAAGGAGGTCTTTCGAGCACAGCATGTGCACAGTGTCCCAAAGCCATTTAGACTGCCATCGGAAGTACATGTGTTTAAAAGAGCCGGCAGGAACATCTCTCATCAGCTCTGCCTTGTACACTTCCCGTCACCTCTGCTTTTCTGCTTCCAGACTTCAACTGTTCGCACTGAAGATTTTCCAGCCTGGGTCAGTGCCTCGGGCTGGAGTTTAGTTTCCAGTGTTTCAAAAAGGCACAGTTCAACTGTTTCACAGAACAAGGTTGGTGAAACGAGCTGTTTTCCCACAATGTGGAGACGTTTTTCCTACCGCTCCTAACCAGTTCTGGCACCCCCAGGCCTTGGAGCGAGAACTGACGATTTGGCAGCGGGCTCGCGCGGGTTCAGGTTGGTGCATTTATCCGTTCTGGGAAGGTACCGCATGTTTCCCCGAGTCCCTGAGAGGTTACTGCTCCCGAATGCTTGTTTGAGCGTTGCTGCTGACACCTCCGAAGAGATGCTCTGAGCATGGTAGGCACAGACCGTACTGGGGAGCTGGCAGGGAGCTGCTGCCACGGTCCTTGTGCTTTAGGGGAGCACAAGGACTAAAAAGAGGTGCCTGGAAAGGAGGATGCCTTGCTCTCCCCCCTAGAGCTGGAAAAGTTGCCCTAAATTCATACCTGTATTATCATTTTTCTAGGAGCCCTGCTTCAGTCCTGCGAGACTGAAGTCGAGCGAGGCAGAGTGTGATACCCGAAGGGAGGTGTTCACGTCTCAGAAGCGTGTGCAGCCCCAGAGGCCGGGGCAGTTTGGTGGTTGAGGTTTTTCCCCCTGGTTTTGCTGTCTGAGACACATGCCAAGGTCCTTTCTGTCCCCTGCGCTCCTTTTTAACACTTTCTATTGTAACTACAGCTTCCCTTTGATGCATTTTTTTCATGAAATATGTGCTATAAAATACATTGCTTGTACCCATCTAAACTGCAGCTGTAGCCGGACTGTCTTTTCTTAAACAGAAACACAGACTTTGGGGAATTGCCCTGAGCGATTGGAAACAGAAGGGCTCCGATCTCCCAGACTGCCCGAACTGTCCCTAACTGGAACCAGTAGGGACATCTTGCCCATCTTCCTCCTCCAAAAAGCAAGAAGGGGGAAGAGGGAAAGAGGTGTCCCGGCAGGTGGGGTGGGGGGTAGAGACCAGACCATGGTGCCAGGGGAGGACAGAGCTTCCAGCCAGGCAGGATGGGCTCCACCGCCGACCCTCTCGTCCCGATGCGTGGGAGCTGGCTGCCCAGATGCAGACGGGCGTACGGCAGTCGAAGCTCATTTGCAAAGAAGTGGCTGGCACGGGGACTCGTCTTTTGTTTTCCGAGCAATGAGAAAGATCAAGATTTGTGCTGCCGAGAAAGGCTGGGAGATGTTTGGGATTTTTTTTTGGCTGGGGAGAGGAGGCACTGTATCAAATTAAACTTGAAACAGAGATGCAAACGAGGTGATTAAGGCATTTCCGCCGTGCTTCCAGGGGAGCTGCTGGATGGCGTCCAAACCGGGAAAGGGAACAGCCTGAGTTTATCAGCTGAACTCGGAGGTTCGTACCGATACTCGCACCGCAGAGCAGCCGAAGGGCTGGCTGACCAACACGCTGCCCCTTGGCCATCCCTGCACAGATCCACTCCCAGCCAGCGCAGAAGGGAAACCGAGGCATGCCGAGGGGAAGCGGGATGCCTGGGGCCAGGTAGTTACCCAGCGGCAGAAAGAGGAATATTATTTAGATCTCTTCTCCCCTGTTTGATGCCCCTGGTGTACTGCTTAGGGCCACTGCTTGTTACGTGCACTTGGCTTTCAACGGGAACAAGGACTGGCAGGAGCTGGCGATAATGTGGGGAGTGAGGCTAATTAACCCTCCTCGCTTCAAAAATGAGCAGTGGGAAGAGCGTAGTGGAAGCATCTGCAGGCAGACGTTCCCACAGCGGCTCTCCCCTGTGCTCCTCATTCACGGCACCGCGCGGGGTGCGGGTCTGTCCCCACCCCATGGGAGCCCCGGGGATCTCGGCCAGCCCGGCCACTGCCTCCAGGACTTGCCAATAGATGACAAATGCTTTGGGGGATGGGAAGGGGTCTGTCTTCTGCGCTGCCGCTCTGCTGCCCGGCAGGTCTGGTCCCCAGGAGTCACCCAGCATCTGCAACGGCATTTGCGCTGCATCCCACGCTCCCGCTCGGGAGCAGCCTCGCTGGGCTTTCTGCAAGGATGGCTCCGCGAGGATGTTCACAAGCTGCCCGTGGGTGAGATGAGGAGCCATCATGCTGGA
Source organism: Phoebastria nigripes (assembly GCA_035582835.1). Lineage (NCBI taxonomy): Eukaryota > Metazoa > Chordata > Aves > Procellariiformes > Diomedeidae > Phoebastria > Phoebastria nigripes. The sequence continues at coordinate 77,065 of JAYKAV010002799.1, forward strand.
AGAAGTGATGGCTTCTGAACTACCTGTACGTAGTATGAACTACCTGCAGGGCTCAGCCTTGCTGGGGTCTGTCCTTAGAGCCGTGCCCCGTGCCAAAGACATGGTCTGATTCCGCAGCTCGGAGCTAATGAGCCTGCTCCAGCACCGCCGGCCCTTCGTATGCTTTGCTTATAGTGGGGACTGCAGGAAGGCCATGCTGGACGGACAGACAGATGGACATGCAGCGATCCGGGCCGCTCGCAGGGATGTGCAGGCTGTGTCTCGCTTGGCCGTGATGGCAGTGAACTCCCTCTGTTGACTTATCCTGAAGTTGCACCCCTTAATCCAGTGGTGTCCCTGTCTCTGGTAATAAATAGCACCTTCTGTAAATGTCTTTAGCCCTTACTAAACCGCAGACCGGACTGATTATTGCTGCTTTTGTAGCCGTTACAGAGCTGTTTTTATTTATAATTGCACCCCACTGGTGCGTTCATAATGATTTTCCCTGCTGCGTCCCATGCGGTCCAGTGCTACAAAGCCACATTTTCCTAGTAGCTGTTGTTGGTTTTAATCACTTGTTATTTGGATGATATATTAATAGCAGTATCTCTGTGAGGCTTTAGAGTGTTTTCTTTTTCAAAACATTTACAACAAAAGCTAAGTGTTAGCCCTAATAAAACGTGTGTTTCGTTTGGCTCCCTCCTCCAGCGATGAATCCAATTAAACAAGCGCTCAGCGGAAAGCCCATCTCACCCCATCCCGTCCTCAGCCCCAAACCCTGCTCCTGAACCTCTGATTAAAAGGTGTTTGAGACTCCAGCGGGAACTGGGGTGCTTGAAAGGCCCCGCGTGGTTGGAGGGGCGTGAGTTTGTAATTGCCTATGTGTAGAGCGTAGAACTCTCTAATAATCCAAAATATACTTTGCAGATGTTCATTTGYGCCTTGCGATTCTCCTAAAACCCAAATAACCCGTTATACCTTATTTCACAGAGAGAAAGGGCAATGAGGCCAGGTGGTTTGATGCTCTTGGGATGAGAACCCACTGCTGAAAACAGAAATAAACCCAGAGCTGCCCGCTGCCTCCTGAGCAGGACGCTATCTCCAAGCTGGCGTGCGTGGGGAGGAGTGGGGCAATGCTCTTTATTTTGCCATTTATGGGGGGAAATAAAACCCAGCAAAACTTATCGGGAAGCAGTTTAAATGAAACATTTAACTAGCTGAGGCCRCTGCCTTTAACTTCATTCAGAAGGGGACTGTGAATGGACTCCTCGCCCACTTCAAAAGGCCGCGGCAGCGTGTCCGCTGCGGCGCGGGTCATTCATGGACACTACAGGAGATGCGAAAACATCTGCTAGGTCCATGCCTGCTCCTTTCAGTACAGTTACTCCCCTTGCTAATAATTGTCTGTGTTCTGTCATCTAGAAAGGGACTTTGTGTGCCTCCCAGGTATTCTAATGCTAATTTGTTTAGTTAAAAAGGAGAAGAGGCTAAACAGATGTGAACCATTTGGTTAGGTTGTAGTTCATTTGTTAGGAAGTGCAAAGGATTCTTGGCAGGATATTAAATATTACCTTGGCTGCTCACAAACACTTCATATTTCAAGAGAGGAAGGGAGGTAGGGACTGCACTCCATAAATCAGCCTTTTCAAAGAGACAGAAAAAGGCAAACATTTGATAAATCTGTGTCATTATACTTAGAGATCAAAGGGGGTTTTACATATGTATTTATGCAACTGGCAACCTAGGAGACAATAATAACAAACATAGATCTCTGACAGCTTTACAAAAATAAAAATTAGCCGGTTCTAATCTGTAATTATCTGGGAACTGTGCGAGGTAGGAGGCTGCTAGCAGTAGAGCTTTAAGTTGCTAATGTTGAGACGGTGCGCGAATGTTAAGTCATTCATAAATACATTAGGAAGTTCCGTGGGCAAGAGATTGCAAAAGCCACCGGGTTGTAACTGGGCATGCCCACTGCGTGAGCAGAGCTGGTGTTACATGCTGAGCCCAAAATAGGCAGGCAGCAGTTACCAGAACCAAAAGTCACCAGGGAAAGCAGTGTTTCACCATGTGCTAATTGCCTTTATGATTTTCCAGCAGATGATCTACCAGGAATCTGCCTGAAGGATCCCTGAAGATAGGAAGATTTCCATCCCTGGTCTCTCTCCTGCTTGCCAGTAAGTTACGGATCCGTGTCTGATAGCTTCCGTAGCCCGGCACGCCTCTGTGTTGGCCTGGATGAGCCCTGCCATTATTCCCAAATTAGGCTGAGGCATTTTGTACAGCTACATAAGTACAAAACTGGAGCCGAAGACTCAGGTAAGTCAGGGAAGAAGCTTGAAAAGACCCCAGCAGGGGTTTGCAAGCAGCAGGAATAACAGGAGGACTGACAGGGGCTGCAGTGGGTATTGCTGTAACCCAGAACAGAATTTAGCGGAGGAATTGAAACCTCCTCAGAAGCAGCAAGGGCCATCGCATCACTGAAAAAAGAAGGAGAAATCCAGTTGCGTGAAAATAATTCCACGGACAAAGCAATGCAGCCACAGAAATTAGAGAAGGAGAAGTAGCATTATGTCATCTCGCCTTTCCTTTTGGCCAGTCACTGGGCTGATTTCCTATTCTCTTGTGCTGTTTTAAAATGACTTCAGCAACTTGGTTTCTGCTTGTTCCCATGGGAAACTTCCACAGTCTATAGATTTCACTGGTAGGAAACTCTTCTTGACAGTCGGACTATATTTTCCTTTACTCAATTCCATCACATCACTCCTACTTACGCCTCCTTGGAGCACCCTAAACGCTCTTCTCCATTGAAGTCGGTGGAGTTATGCGAGCAGTAAATTTGGCCCGTGGCACTTGGAGAAATAGATATTAAAACCCCAGGGATGAATTAGGGGGTGAGGGGAGGGAGGGCAGTGGGGGAAAGGAAATGGTTTCAGGTTGAGAGAAACAAGATCTCCTCTTACATCTGCACAGCGGTGCTGCCCGCTGCCCCGGTGGGAGCACGCCCAGGACTCGGCAGCAAAATGCTGCGAGAGGCAACGATGTCCCTGGGCTGTCCCTGAGCACTGGTGTGGTTACGAAGCCACATCTGAGGGCTCGAGGGCAGTACGTGGCGCTTGGGCTTATGCGCAGAAGGATTGCGTGAAGCCCTGGGCACTTTCCTTCCCAGTGGCTGACCTGTTTTGAGTCCCAGTGATGCTACCCACAGTCACCCCACTCCCTGTCACCCCCAGGGTGGCCCAGCCCCACCATTTGGCTGTTTGCAGTTGCGATGGTCACTGGCTGCTGGACCAGCAATCCTCACCCACATAACACTCACCACAAGCTGTGCCTCCGCGGATTAATACCAACGCATGCATTTTTCAGGACAAAATCCCAAATGCCCTGGGCCCTTTCCCCCAGCTCTTAACCTCCCTATTGTGACATTAATATGAGTCCAGCAGACGTGTGCAGTGATGGAGCTGCTGCGGGACAAAAGGAGAGGAGGCTGCTGACAGACACGCAAGGTTTATACATTGGCAATCCTCAGCTCCCCTCTGCTCCAGAATAGCTGCAGTCCACCAGCCCACAGGGTGCACGGCAAAGGACACGTGTGGCAGAGGGGAAGAGAGGGGACAGTGCCGAGGACTTCTTAGGGTGGAAGAAGTGGAATAAAAATATGCAGGGTCTCTCTTCCGGGGACCCTGCAAGGGAGCAAGGGCTGGGGACATGGACCCATGACCAAGGAACACCTCAGAGCACTGTGAAAGACTATTAAGGACAAAGAACCATTATAGACACGTGTATGTAAGAGGACAGTGATAGCATGCAGAAGCCCCAAACCAAAGCTCTACATCTCAGTGTGCTAGGTGCTGTACATTCCCAAAAAGGAGGTGGTGTTGGCTGGTCACCTCCTCTCTGGCCAGGTCACTGTATGCCACAGCACTCCAGGCTTACATGCTCCAGAATGCCTTATTTTCCCATGAACATGCACTTGATTAACATCATGCAATGGTAAATGACTTTTCTCCAAACAGAACAGCGACCATGTCAGGGAAACGGCACCCTGTCTGGATTGGGACCAAGAGCACCCTGGCTCGATTTTGGGTACCTGCTGCTGTTTATCGCCCTAGCAGGACTGGCTCCTGCGGATGTTTGAAGAGCTGTGTGTGCCCTGTCACTGACATAGAAGTCTTCATACTTCAGAAAAAAGAAAGAAGATGCTGAGCATTTCAGAACTGGCCTGTTCAGTACTAGGAAAATAACGTTTGCTAAAAGGACATACGGATTTTCTAGTTGGGAAGAGATAAAGCAACAAGGTGAAACTCAGCATCAGGCCAACAGGATAGGATCAGCACTGGGAGATGCTGCCTTGTGTCAGACTCCAAGAAGATGCTGGAAAGCACATGACTGCAGCTGCAGGGCACATGGCCTGGGAAGAGTCATCCAGGGTGGATGCCGGCGAGGTGAGCCTGCAGACCTGACCCTTCCTCTGTCCTTGCTGGGGACTTTGATCATCTCGGCTTGCAGGTGTGCTGGGTTCTCTGCTTTCTGCCCTGTTTTAACAAGTGCGTTTTGCAGAGCTGGGCACCCTCCAGGCCCATCTCAGTGTTGCTCCACCAAATGCCACCATGACCCCTTGTCAGGAGCTGCACCTTCCCAGTGCCATCTGTGTAATAAATCAATCATCAAGAAATGGGATCCAAAGACTGTACTGATGCAGCTCAATTAGTTTATTGATTAACCAGCTAGCAAGACAGCTACTATTATGATTTAAGGGCTCTGCAGCAACAGCATGGAGCAAACCCAGTCTTGCATTTCTGTTTGTGCCCATTTCTTTCCAACCCTGGTTTCTTCACGATGTAGCCCCCGTTGCTCTGTTGCCCTCATCAGTGGGGCACAACACACATGCTCCTGCCACAGTTGCTGCACGTGGGACGTTAAACAAATTGCAAGAGCCAAGAGCAGGCGTGCAAGCCTTGCTGGAGCCCTGCTCTCGAGGTGGCAGCAGGTACGGAGGAGGCTGTGCCCTGCCGAGCAGACGTGCAGGCTCCAGCGGGAGGCAGGTGGGTTGTTCTGGAGGATGGAGCCACAACTGGTTCCCAACCCGCTTGTCAAAACCTGCCTCATCTGCACCCTCTGCTCCAGGGAGAGCTCAGACTAAGCAGGCTCAGCCCTCCTCCTGACCTACCTTTTGCTCGGATGCTGTTTCTGATCACTTACCCGTTTGCCATTCCTAGGGAAAAAACTCCTGACATCCAACTGCTGAAGATACAATTACAGTAAAACCTATCTTGGGGCTATTTTTCTTAAAAAGCCAATCCAACTTTTACAAGCTACAGCTGACATATATTAAGGGCTTAAACCAAACTTTCTGTGACATTTTGTTGATGTTATCCTGGCTGGTGCTGGTGGCTGTAAGGAACAAGGAGAATTATTCCATCTGAAGGGTTTTCCTCTTACCTCATGGGCGTAGGAACATGCAATGGAGCAACCTGTGCGYGGAAGCAGTGGGTTTTCTGTTTTGAATTGTACAAAACACCGAGTAAAGAGGTGAGTAAATCTGGGTCCAGGAGAGCCAGCCTGTGTCACCTGTGGAACGATTGCTGCCCGCAGCTGTGATTCATGCATTGCCTAGAAGTGYCCTCTGTAATTCTCTCCACAATTACCAGTCTGGGCCAGCTGGCAGAGCTTTGCCAGCATACAGAGGGAAACTAGAAAGCGATTCCTCCTGTGACTGCATTTCATCTCTGCTTGGTTCGTATCACCCTTCATACCACAGAGAGCCCAGCAGTGCCATGTATTTTGTCTCACAGCAGAGAAATGCTTTGGAATTGTTCGCTATTTGACTGCATAGCTGAAGCCCAARAGATCTCCTTGCGTCATCCCAAAATCTGCTTTGCAAATACCTGGTCCCAGGAAGGATGGGGACCAGTGGCACTGGTACCGATGGGGGTTTGGGTGGCCCAAGCACTATTCTTAGCTTTTGGAGAAGTCATATACCTCTCAGGGTCTTATTTCCCCTCTTCAATCTGCCTGGTTTAATTAGTTTGTAAACTCGACTTTGTAGTTTGGGATTATTTTACAAGATGTTCACACAACATCCAGTGTGATCAGAACAATTCACTGTTGCTCGGGGCTTTTCATGAATTGACGTAAAGCCGATATATGAAGGAGTCAGCATCATGCTATTGCTTCTGACACACAAGAAAATCAAGGTCCTCAGCGGGGAAAAGATTTGCCTTTTGTTTGGTAGCAAAAGTTAAAAATAAAAGGTAGAGATTCCAGCAAAAGTTGGCTCTGCCCTTAAAGCAGCAGTGCTCTGAAAGCAGGCTAATTCAGTACAACATTTTCTGCATCTTTTGATAATAACACGGTAGAAAAGCTGCACACATGCATCGAAGCTGCTAAGTTACATTCTTGCTGGATGAATGTTGACTAAGGCACTTCTACGGAGTGTGCAAAATCCCCACCGGCTCCTTGGAAAACGCTGGCACGATCCAGTCCCGGAAAGGAGGGTCCCAGAGCTGATGGTGTCGTGGGAAGGGTCTCCTCGGCCAAACGTTCTTAATTCGGCTTTCACAGGCTGCTGTGTTGTGTTTGGTCTCTACGCGTTACTCCCGATACGTGGACTGTGACAAATCTCACCAGGTATTTGTACAGGGATTTCAGAAAGAACAGTGCTATGAAAGGTGTGGCTCATCAAAAAGCCAACACGCATCGAAAGAATAGGTAAATCCAAATGCTTTGGGGAGGAGGAGGAGGAAATGACTGAGATGCCCCCCACACCCTGATGTCCCACTGCCCGACCCCCGGCTGGCAATTCCCTGCAGCCGTGGGGGGAACGGGGAGTGCGAAATCCCAGCTTGGCCGGGGACAGCCAGGAGTACGCGGGCTTTCTCACTTCTCTTTCTGTCCTGCAGCCTCCAGAGGAGGGATGCAGCCATCGCACCGGGGTGCGCAGCTGTAAACTCTGCGGCGACCTGCCCGCGGGATGGCAAGGTGGGGCTGCCGTCGTCCTAATCTAGCTGAGACACTAAAGGAACCGAGGGAAATGTGGATTGACAGGTATAATCCAGAATTGCATTATCTTGTCTTACGGTTCTTTTTTGTGTCTGTACAGCAGATAGACCTCTGGACCCTTGTCTTTAGTCTAGCAATTAAACTTACTATTTCGTCATTAAATCTTGTTTAGGGATAAAGCCGAGTCTGATTAACGTTCTTGAGTGCAGGCCCTGGGGGATGGGCAATGCACGGGGTGCCTCAGCCAGAGGCCAGGGTGCTCCCCRTGTGAATATGGGGCCTGGCTCACCCAGGGTGGGGAGGGAAATCCCCGTTAGCRAACGTTAGCCAGAGTGTCTGAGAGGTCAGCCATGGTGTCTAAATTGAAATCCTCTGAAACGTCCTTTTCTTTGTGGTGTTACAGCACTAGATGATGCTGGAGCCCCCAGTTCTGATCCACAACCAGAACAGCTTTGTGGAAGGCACTCTGGTTAGGTAGAATTTACGCTTGAGTGAAGTCTGTTTAATATAATGTATTGGACCTTGACAATGTTCCACCGTCATGTTGGATAGATGTGCTGGGCAGGGGCCAACGGCTGATAAAACCATCAGCACCACTGCCTCACCTCTAGACAGCACCTTTCATCCCAAAGTACTTTCCAATTCACTTACAGGGATCACATCACCCATCCCTGAGATGCAGCCACTGATGACCTGGCAGGTGAGTAGCAAGAACATCTCAAAGGGCTTCTGAGCTGGCAGG